>RJWJ010008925.1:0-51745 GCA_004363605.1 Indri indri
CATTTCTGGATTGCTATGACCCTGATGAAAGGAAAAGTTGCTAACAGATATGAGTGAACAGGTTTGTATAAAAGAATGCCTGTGTGCCAGCTGGCCCTGCGTTTGTTCACTGCAGCAGGGTCAGGGACCTTGCATGGTCTTAATAAATAGAATCAACTGACTTCATATGTATTTTGGCAATAATCTATGGCCTATGGCATCATTTCCTGGGGTTTAGTACAACATTAATAAAAAGGGCCATTCCAGATTAGGCACAAATCAATGCTATATTATGAAACAGTTTTAATTTTTGCTAAAAAAGAAAATGAAATAGTTACTGCTGTTTATGACATTGCCTTAAATATCTGTATAATCAGTTGGAGATTTGCTTTATTTTTAAATTCCTTATTGGTTTATATTTATTACTTAAAAATAATCTTTTTTTTTTCTTAGAAGTATGAAGTAGAATATAGTCCATGCCTACAGGTTTAGCCTTTGGCTTTGAAGCACACTGAATTCATTACATTTATTCGTGCAGTGTTTTTTACTCTACTTTGACAACAAATTAGACTCTGATTTAAATTAAAGCAAACTGGAAAATAATTAGAAGTGTTTTCCTTTATCCTTGCCCTTCCCTCTCCAACCTAGTTGCCGTCAGATAATCTGGAAATAAATAAGATACTTGGAGGAATTTACACTTCTTTTCATTAAGGATTATTTTTAGGAAAATAAAACAAATTTTCATTAAGGTCTTTCAGTTTATTTTTCATAGTACAATAAAATATTTACTGAAATAGATTTTAAAATTTTTAATTTTTATTTGTTTCTCCAGTTGTGATCTTTTACTGTTTTCCTATATTTTGAGATAGAGTTGGAAGCAGATGCATTGTATGAAATAACGTTGTATTGCATAGTGGGATATCAACACAGAGAGATACTTTTTATGTAAAATGTCAATTTATCTCGCTTTTCTGGCGTCAGAATTCAGACTGTAAGTTGATTTAACATGCTGAAGATTTGTTATGAATGTTCTATATAATTTAGGCTTAAGAATAAAGCTGGTAAGAGAGGCCATGCAAGTGGAACGAGTGCCTGGGGCCTCATCATCCAAATTCCTTCCCACTCCCCACATTCCTGTCCTTCCTTGTCCTCCACCCCACCTGCCTGCCTGGCCCAGGATCCTGCACAAGATGCAGCCTTTTATAATGGTGTAAACAGTGCGTAATCAATGAGGAGTAAGCAATTTGGAAAAAAAAAGTATCTTCTCTTTCTGTACAACCCATGCTCTAGAGTAGCCCATTCTGCATACACACTGCCTTCCCGAACAATGGGAACGGTTTCAGTAGCCACCGAGTGGTCCAGGGACACACACATTAGATGAACCAAATCCAACTTATGGTAGCCAACGTGCAATGCCACAAAGGTAATGCTTATCGTGATACTCAATGGAATTGACAAAGTATAAACTGAAGATTTTGCCTCAGATAATGGGAAAATCAAAATTGGAATCAAGATCAACCATAAATGAGAACCAATCAGGGCTCTTTGCATGTCTAAGGAATCAAGCGTCAAACCCAAACCTTTTTTAATTTGCTCTTGGAATTAAATAACATGAAATCCCTTTTCCCAGGGCATGGACAATAAATATTAACAACTATTATTCCAAGCAGGCTAAAGCTTTGGAAAACAGTGTACACACACATGCATGCACATGCCCACACACACACACAATCTTCAAATATAACAAAGAATAAAACATAATTTTATTTGTGTAACGTTTTTCACAATAAAATATTAATACCTATTTATTGGACATTCACATTAAGAAAAATAAATTACTTAGAGTGTAATGAAATAGCACTTCAGACACCTATAAATGATACCTAATGTCTGATGATGATAAGCAACCAGGACAATTGAGTCCATTTCCCTGAGTAAAAAGAAGATTATGTGGCATAGCCAGAAAAGAGAATTTTTTTACAAATTTTTTACAATTTATTTTACAATGTTCATGGATATATATGCTATACTAGAGCTCACTTCACCATAACCATCTGGTTCGAAACCATTATCTAACAGAGGGAAATCTATGATATAACTGAATGGATCACTAATAATAGAAACAACAATGTGATCATATAAAAAGCCACCTACTCCACACTTATCATTTATTAATAATATTAATCTGTCAACAATCAATTATTACACAACAGTCTGCAAACTGAAGACATAACAGTCTATAAAATATGGTAAAACGGGCCACCATTTTCATAGCATTGATAGGTCTAACCCCCAAATATGTGTCATTTCCCCTTAAAGAACGTGGAAATCCTAAGTACTTGGACACAGCGAAAAGACAAGATAATGATAAAGATTTGTTGGTGACCAAAGTTAAGAAGGTCCAGATGGTGGCAGAGCAGAGCTCAGAGCTGCACACTGAAATGCATTCTGGAAACACCTTAAAAGCAAATTAAGGCTGAGGATAGAAGAACACTAAGTTCCTAGAGTTCCTCCATTTAATTAACTTGTCTTAATTTAGAATGCATGTGCACACCATAAGGTAAAATGCATTCCTGAAACATAAACACATTCAGAGTTCATTGAATTTTATTCTTGGCTTCCTGAACCAAAAGATAAATGTAATTTTGCCTGTGATAATAGGCTTAGTGGAAAAAATAGTTATCATATCTTTATTCAAAGCCTGTCCCTTCCTCTGCTATCTTTCCAGACTTACATGTTTAAGTACTCAATAATGAGAAGGATATGAATATTTACATAAAAATGAAGTCATTTTGAAAGGAAATGGAGGAATATATTGCTGCTTTAATTTTCACTTTTCTCATTTTTATTTGTACTCTTGTAGGAGGTTTTATTTCCCTTTTGAAATGGCTTATTTCAGGGATTTTGCCATTCTGTATTTGAGTATTGGATAGTACATTACCACTATTTTTTTCTGTGACAGTCATTGTGACAGAAACACCTTTCCACAGAGGATAGTCAATGTGTTAACATCAACTGCAACATATGGGATATTATTTTTTTAATAGGGAAATTAACATGACAAAGGAAAGCTAGGATAAAAATTAATATTTTTGTCCCACCTAAACAGAAATTGAAATACAATAAAAAACTATGTTATGAGGTGTTTTTTTTTTTCCATTCCTGTGTTTTAAGAAGAGTCCTCTTATCCTCCTTTCATAGATAATGATTGAAGAAATAGGTTTAAATCATTGTCTGTTTTTGAGAAATGTCATTGTATGACATTGTTGCCTGAGTTTATGCAGTTCTATTATGCATGTATTAGAATCATTGTTCAGTATTTTCTTCATTAAAAATTCTTCTAGAAGTAAAACTCATAAAAGTAATAAACTGCTGAAGATTTGAAATGTAAGGGTTCGTGTCTGGAATCCAAGTCAATTTCTGGGTTCTGTATTAGCATATCCATAATTAGGTACTACTAGTTGCTGTCTCTGACTAAGCAAGGACGAGCCCCTCCACAGACAGAGGTCCTCCATGGAGGTCCACAGCAGCACTGTTCACCGCAGAGTAGTATTTCCAGCAGCCTCTTCAATCTCCAAGTCCTTGAAGACATTGGACATTGTTAGTTTGCTTGAAACTGAAACAGAAGCTGAAGCTGAAACAGACTTCAGCTTCAAGATCAGATTCCTTTAATTCTGAGGACATCCCCAGAGATTGGAAACTGATTTAGTTTCACCTGTTTGATCATTCCAGACATTATTCCAGCTCAGATGTTCTCTTGCTTAGTGTAACAGCTGCCTGGACAGCCATGGTCGTCCCCTCTTCTGAACTCCGTAGCTCGTTATGTGGATCCATGAACAACAATTAATTTCCTCCAGGACTTCAGAAATCCATAGCAGACCAAGATCACATGCTTCTCGAGTACTTTATGCTATTATCCTATATCACTCTACCATTAAAGTTTTCCCAAGCTAGTCTCCAAACACAGATACTTCTATTACAGAAGCTCCCATCAATCTTGATGTTCATACATGTCTTTGGAATTTAAGGAAATAATATTGACATTACATGAACTTTCTCATAAAGTTCCTCTTCTATGGAAGCACCAGATGGGCCTGCAGCTTCTATCAGTCTATCACTCTATTCACCCTGGGGTGACAGGGAGTGTGGAAGGAACATCCTAGGTCATGCGAGCATGTGCATTGCTCTGTAGCTTGTACAGGGCTTGATCAGATTGGAGTCCCACTGGACATGCTAACACATACCAAAGGTGTTTTTCTATTTTTCTAATCTACAGTAGGAACTTTATATGGTGCACTGGAATGGCTGGACTCTAGCTGGCCTATGCGTCCTCACTGGTCTGACACCACTGGATTAGTGGTAGAATGTGGTCAATTTGCCAAAGTCATGCATGGCCTATGGTGCCCCGGTTGGTGTGGCCCAGTTCCCCACTTTGCACGGGCTAGACTCACAGCAGTAAACATACATCTATGCTGCACCTTTGGCTTCCATTTCTTCTAGAGTGAATCTTTGTGATTTGGCCCATCCTTGGATCTGAGGTAGGCTCTATGGACTGTTCTGTGCTGGACCCAACTGGCAATTATGGTGATGTGCTGAGTGCATGTTTGATTAGCTCCTGAGTTTCATCCATGTTCCCTTTAATGGCCTTTTGTCATTGGTATCAACATGAGTGACAACTAGGCTTCATTCCCTGTTTGCAAGCTGCTGCCACAGTCCTTGTTTCTACAGAAGGGAGCTGCTAATGCTCCGACCATAAATCTGCTAGTCACTGGACCATAAGGCTAGCGGGTTTGTAAAGGCACATATGGAGCAGGGAGTTGTTGGACTGCCCTTCACAACCATCACTATGCCATGGGTATCCATTTGTTTGGCAGAATATCCTTATCTGGTCTCAGTCAAAAGGTGGCCATTTTTGGCAGGTGGCCCCAGTGACCCATTGGATTCCCTTATCTTTGAGTTTCACGGGTTCATCCAAGAACCAAGCCATATCATCAGCAGTTGGAATATCTTTGAGCCATGACCCTTACTTAGCTAAGGGAATGGAGATGTCACCCCCATGTGCCTTTCAGCCCCCTCCAGTGTAGGAGCATGGAATACAGTGTAACAGTCTTCCATGTTGGCTGTCCATATCGTGGTCACCACGGTGACACTGAGTAGCACAGGAAACAACCTTGGCACCTCACATTGCATCTGTGGTAGTCTAATGTCAGCCAGTAGGCTCCTGAAGTCATTCATATTGCCCAGACTGGGATGTTTAACTGTTGCAGGGTGGCACATAACACTCCTGCCTGCAGCATGTTCTGTATGAACAGGGTGATGCCCTTTTCTCTGCCTGGCATGTGGTTCTGCTTCTGTGGAATAACCTGTCAGGGCTTCGGTAATTTAGGTGCTGGTTGGGAGTGAACGTGCCCCACTGTTATGGCTGGAATCCTTGTTCTGTGGTGTCATCCTCCTGAGGTTGTAATGATGATCCATGCTGCAAGCAGCCAAAGTATCCATGTCTCTAATGAACTCAGCAGTTGGAACTATGGTCAGTTTCACCCAAAATTGCCCACAAACACAAGGGCATGTGAACTTGTCTGCCATGGGTCAATAAAAACCCCAAAGTCATCACTTTTTTCCTACTCCGGCAGGGGTCTGGGATTATTTTCATTCTGATACCAGTATCCAAAATCCCCATTGAAATCCGAACCTCCCTTTTCTCTCCTTCTGTCTTCACGGGATCGTAGGGTCACTGTCCCAAGACCTGGAGACATTGGCCTCACCTTGAATCATTCTTTTTGAAGGATGTAAGGTCAGGATATATTGGAGGAGGTCATTCTCCTTACCTGACTTATCATTTTTAGTCCAAATTACCTTCTTCGCTGCACTGGTCAGGGCTCAGGGAAGTCCTGGATACTCATATAATCACCATTTCTCAGAGGTCTGCTTGCTGGAGTCAAGATCATTTCAGTGCTGTGGATCCTTCTCTTCTTGTTCCGTTATGGCTTTATTTTGTCTATTCCCTATTTCATTAGCCAGACACATATTGCTGTATGGGTTGGCCCTGGCCTTTCATTCCCCTTTCCTTGAGTGTCCTTTGAGTTCTCTTTTTGGGCTCATGGACATGGCTTCCCATTACTGAGCTTCTCCACCCTCTCACCCACAATCATTGCAGGGGACAGGAGTAGGCAGAGAGGGGTCTTCTTTCAGGGGGGCTCCTGCCACTTGAAAGCCTCCATTGCAGTTGGGGACAAGACTGTGTCATGTATGTTCCAAGGGGCAGGCTCACATAGCCAGGTATCTGTGGCATTTACTGAAAGAACAGTTATGGTCTCACAAATGGCTTTCCAGAGGTCTTTCTCTTAGAGAAGTCCCTCTTAGTTGGGAATAGCTCTGTCATGCTCCCTGGATCCCAGATTGAAAGTAGCCTGGGTTTATCTCTGTCTCTGTCCTGCTGGTGGCCCTGTTCAATGTGGTTAAAAATGTGCTGCAGCAGGAGGGCAGTGGTTAGCTTCCCCAGACTGCACCACTTGGCCTAAGACATTTGGGTCTGCAAAGCCCCTTCACTAAATGGGACCACCCGGCCGGGCACAGTGGCTCACGCCTGTAATCCTAGCACTCTGGGAGGCCGAGGCAAGTGGATCACTCAAGGTCAGGAGTTCAAGACCAGCCTGAGCAAGAGTGAGACCCCCCATCTCTACTAAAAATAGAAAGAAATTATTTGGACAACTAAAAATCTATATAGAAAAAATTAGCCAGGCATGGTGGCACATGTCTGTAGTCCCAGCTACTCAGGAGACTGAGGCAGTAGGATTGCTTGAGCCCAGGAGTTTGAGGTTGCTGTGAGCTACGCTGACGCCATGGCACTCTACTCCGGGCAACAGAGTGAGACTCTGCCTCAAAAAAAAAAAAAAAAAAAAAAAAAAAAAATTGGGACCACCAACCAAGTGTCATGGAACTCTCCTGAGAATATAGAATATCAAAGAAAGATAAAAATGTGAAAAGCAACTAATAGAAATTCTGGAATGAAAAGTACAATAACTGAAATGAAAATTTTCCTAGAGTTGTTCAAGGGCACATTTGAGCATCCATCAGAAAGAATCAGCAACCATGAACGTAAGTCAACTGGGCTTATCCATTCTGAGTAAAAGAAAGAGAAATAGAAAAAGAAAGTAAAAGGAGCCTATGAGACTTGACCAACACTATAAGGCAACTTGAACTTACTAACAGCTTTTTTCAACACTCCATCCAATAACAACAGAATACACTTTCTCTTCAAGTGCGCATGTAATATTCTCCACAATAGAACATTTATTAAGCTACAAAACAGAGTTGATAATTATTAAAAGATTTAAATTTAAATCAAACAAAGTGCTTTTTCCATTACAATGATATAGAATTATACATCAAGAACAGAAGTGAATTGGAAAATTCAAAAGTATATGGGAGTTAAACAATACCCTTTTAAATAAGCAATGGATCAAAGAAAACACTGCAAGGAAAACTGAAAAATACTTTGAGACGAACAAAAACCAAAACACAAAATGGCATACTTATAAAATTCAGTAAAGTGATCAGAGGGAAATATATACCTGTAAATGCTTACATTAAAAAAGAAATATCGTAAATCATGTCTAATTTTTTTCTTAAGAGACTAGAAAATGAAGATCAAACTAAGCCAAAGCACAAAAAATGAAGGGAAGAATAAAAATTAGAATGTAAATAAGTGAAACAGGGAATAGAAAAACAACAGAGAACATCAAATAGATCAAAACTGGGTTCTTTGAAAAAGCAATCAAAATTGAAAATCTTTTAGCTAGACTAAGAAAAAAAGAGAGAAGGCTCAAATTATTTGAATCAGGAATAAAAGCAGTGACCTTACTGAAATAAAGAAATGAATTTAAAAGAATACAATGAACAATTTTTTGTGAACAAATTACATAACCTAAATAAAATGGACAAATTGTAGAAATACACAAACTTACAAAATCAACTCAAGACAAAATAGAAAATTTGAAGTGACCTGTAATGAATAAAGATACTGAGTCAGTAATCAAAAACTTCCAACAATAACAACAAAAGTCAGGGCCAGATGGCTTCACTACTTAATTCAACCAAATGTCTAAAGAAGTAACACTGATCTTTCCCAAATTCTTCCAAACTACAGAAGAAGAAGCACTTCTTAAGTTATTCCATGAGGCCACTATTATCATTATAACAAGCTATATAATGATACCACAAGAAAAGAAAGCTACAGACCAATATCCATTATTACACATGTAAACATCCTCAACAAAATACTGGTAAATCAAATGCAGGAGCATAACCAAATTCAGGAGGATATTTAAAAAGTTTCATACCATGACCAAGTAGGATTTATCCTAGAAATAACAATTTTGGTTAAACACATAAACATCAATTAACATAATACATTGTATTGACACAATGAAGAAAAAACGCACATGATCACCTCAACTGATGCAGAAAAATTATTTGAAAAATGATCCAACACCCTTTTACGACAATAACACAAAACAAACTAGGATTATAAAAGAACTTCCTCAGCTTGATAAAGGGCATCTATGAAAAACCCACAGAAAACATCATACTTAATGGTGTAACACTGAAAGCCTTTCCTCTAAAATTAGGAACAAAACAAGGATATCTTTTCTCAACACTTCTATTCAATACTGTGCTGAAAGTTTTAGCCAGGGCAATTAGTCAAGACTAAGAAATAAAAAGCATCCTGATTGGAAAGAAAGAAGTAAAAGTATCTCTATGTAAAGATGATATGATCTTTATATTTAGAAACACCTGAGGATTCTAACAATATCATTCAAAAAACAAAACAACTAGTAATAAATTTATCCATAGAACTATACAACCTCTTTGAAAGAAATAAAAAGCCTCATAAGTTTTTGTTGAAAAATGGGCATTTTAAATATTATAATATGGCAATTCTAGAAATCAGATTATCCTTTCTCCTCAGGACTTGCTATTGCTGCTTATTGTAGTTATTTTTTTGTTGTTTAGTACATTTTATGTACTGATTTTGTAATCTCCACTTTCTTTTTCATGTGCAGCCATGGAATTCTCTATTCCATTATCTATTCCATTGAACAGCTATTAATATTTCCTTTTAATGACTAATACCGAAAAATCACCCAGTTTTATTTGTAGATGGTCTGTGTGTTAGAGCACATATTCACTATTCAGCCAGGCAGTTTATAACTCTGCCTTAGCCCCCACTGCTTACTTGCACAGAGCTTTGATATCAACCAGAGATGAGAGCTAAGAGTCTTAGGTCTTTCCTGAGCATGTGTACAACATGGGAATGGACGTGGCCTTCTGGATTCCAAGAAATGTGTTATTACAAAGCCCTTATTTTCCAAAGTTTCTCCTTTCCAGTTTTCTCCATAAGCTTTTTGTTTAGTTTATAGTTTGATCGAGCATTGCTTCAAGAAGCAGTGAGTCAGTCATTTCCCTGTGTAAGTTTTGGACAAATAGCTATAGGTAACAGCTGGGTCAGTTCCAAGCTAGGTGCTGTAAAAACAAACCTTTTGAGCCAGTCTTTTAGAGAGCCACTAGCAGGTCACAGCAAATAATTACAATTCTTTGCAGATGAGGAAAGTTCTGCTCATTACAGTATTTGTACTGAAATCCACGCTGTCATTTTCAAGGCTACCACTAAGATGGTATTGGGACATCAAACTAGGATAAGTTATAATTATGCAAATCTCTCTGTTCTTGTTGCGATTCAGCTGCTTTTCTTGAATTAATACTCCCTGGTTGCTGCAAGCCTTTGGATAGTCCCCAGACAATTTTTGAAATGTTGATTCTCACAGTTTCTACCAGGTTTTTTTAGTGCTTTATGAGGAACAGCCCTTTGCAATTCCTTACTCCACCCTTTCGGCTGCCTCACAGGAATTTAACCACTGACCTCTTTATTACTTTACTGCTTATCTCAATTAGAAACAAATAAGCCAACCAACATAATTTGTGAAAACTTGAAAAGATGAAATTCATATATGAACATATATTATGATTTATGAATACTTCTCTCATCAATTTCTTTTTTGTAAAGAAAACCATATATCAAATTCATTTGTTTTTTGAAAGAATTATGGGGTGCAAGTGCTTTTTATTATGTGGATTAATTGTATCATGCTGAAGTTAAGGCTTTCAGTGTACCTGTCAACAGAATAGTGTATGCTGCACCCAATAGATAGATTTTTATCCTTTACTCCTCTCCCACCTTCCCTCCTTCTTAGTTTTCAATGCCCATTAAACCACTTTATGACCACATATATCCCTTAATTAGCTCCTACTTACAATTGAGTACATGTGGTATTTGTTTTTCCATTTCTGAGATACTTCACTTAGGATAATGGTCTCCAGTTCCATCCAAGTTGCTGCAAAAGACATTATTTCATTCCTTTTTATGGTTCAGTAGTACTCCATGGTGTGTGTGTGTTGTGTTTATGTGTATGTGTGTTTTCTTTTTCTGTTCATCAGTTAATGGGCACTTAGGGTGATTCCACATCTTTGAAATTGTGAATTGTGCTGTGATAAACATTCATATGAAGGTGTCATTTTTTTATAAAATGACTTATTTTTCTTTGGGTAGAGACCCAACAGTGGAATTGCTGGATCAAATAGTAGGTCTACTTTTATTTCTTTGAGGAATCTCCATACTTCTTTCCATAAAAGTTGTACTAGTTTGCGTTCCCATCTATAGTGTATAAACATTTCCTTTTCACTACAACCATGCAGACATCTATTGTTTTTTGACTTTACAGAAGTAAAAACAAAGACTACATGATCTTCTCAATATATCGGTAAAAAGCATATGATAAAATCCAGCAACTGTTCATGATAAAAACCCTCAACAAATTAGGCATAGAAAGAATATACCTCAAAATAATAAAATCCATATATGACAAACACACAGCCAACATAATACTGAATGCAGAAAAGTTTAAATCTTTCCCCCTAAGAGCTAGAACAAGACAAGGATACATTCTGTCACCACTCTTATTCAATATGACACTTGAAGTCTTCTCCAGAGCAATCTGGCAAGAGAACAAAATAAAGACCATCCAAATTGGCAAAGAGGAGGGCAAATTATTTCTCTTTGCAAATGATATGGTCTTATATTTAGAAAACTCTAAAGGCTCTGCCAAAAGGCTCCTGGAATTGATAAATAAATTCAGTAAAGTCTCAGTTTACAAAATCAATGTACACAAATCAGTAGCATTCTGTATAGTAACAACAATCAAGCTGAGAGTTAATCAAGAACTTAATACCATTTACAATAGCTAAAAAGAAAATAAAATGCCTAGGAAGAAACATAACCAAAGAGGTGAAAGATCTCTACAAGGAGAGCTACGAAACACTGATGAAAGGAATCAAAGGTGACATAAACAAATGGAAAAACAGCTCATGCTCATGGATTGAAAAAAATCAACACTGTTAAAATATCCACAGTGACCAAAGGGATTCACTAATTAAACAAAACTCCTGTCAAAATACCAATGCCATTTTTCACTGATCTAGAAAAAATAATCTTAAACTTCACATAGAACAAAAAAAGAGCCAAATAGCCAAAACAATCCTAAGCAGAAAGAACAAATCTGGAGTCATCACAGTACCTGACTTCAAATTGGACTACAAAGCTATAGTAACCAAAACAGCATTGTATTGGTATAAAGGTAGATGCATAGATCAATGGAACAGAATAGAGAATCCAGAAATAAAACAATATAACTATGACTAACTGGTTTTCAACAAAGCAGACAAAAAATACACTGAAGAAAGGACCCCCTATTTAATAAATGATGCTGAGAAAACTAGATAGCCACATGCAGAAAAATGAAACAGGATCCCTGTCTCTCACCATGTGAAAAAAATAACCCAAGATGGATTAAAGACTTAAATGTAAGACCTGAAGCTATAAAAATTCTAGAAGAAGATGTAGAGAAAAGAAAACTCTTCTAAACATTGGCCTTAAAAAAGAATTTATGACTAAAACCCCCAAACCAAATACAAAAACAATAAAAATAAACAAATGGGACTTAAACTAAAAAATTTCTACACAGCAATGGAAATAATCAACAGAGTAAATAGACAACCTACAGAATGGAAGAAAATATTTACAAACAACATAATCGACAAAGGGCTAATATCCAGAATCTATAAAGAACTCAAACAGATCAGCAAGCAAAAACAAATAAACCCATCAAAATGTGGTCAAAAGACATGAACAGAAGTTTCTCAAAAGAAAATAGGTAAATGACCAAAAGACATATAAAAAACTGCTCAAGACTGTTAATTATCAGGGAAATGCAAATTAAAATCTCAATGAGACATCACCTTATCCCTGTCAGAATGGTCATTATTAAAAAATCACCAATTTCCTCTAGAAAATTTACTCATGTTATGGCTGGAGGTAATCTGCTATATTAGATCTTTTTTCTTCTTTTTCTTAAATTAGATTCTATGCAGTGTTCTTCAAATATTAGCATAACAAAATATTAGACCTATAGAATTTTTGAAGCCTCTCCTATTTTCTCCCACAATAATTTAGAGAAAATTAAGGAATGTCTACATGTGATTTTCTGATTCATGCATCAAAGTGACAGAGTAAAAACTTATGAAATAATCTTCCACTTCTTAGAACCTGCCTGTGTTCTCTCCTCTGTGAGCAGTTGGAACACTTCTAACCACAGCTGCACCATGGAGGGAAATGTTCAGTGAGTGGATGTGCGAAATGAAAGCCTAAAGAAAGCTTCTTTCAGCAAGTTTAGGCAGGCCCTATCTCTCATCTGTGAGCTAAAAAAAGAAAAGAAAGAAAAAAGGAAAGAACATGGTTTCTGAATTCTCTAGTAATGGTGCGTATGAAGGCTTATGGAAGCTTTGTTAATGCCACAACTGAGTGATGCATACACAATCAAAGCCCTACCATGAACTGTCTTGAAATGACTACACTGTCAGAGAGAGCAAAGTATATTCACTAACTCCCCCAAATGAGTATATTAAATATTCTTATGACATTTTTGAAGAAATATATAAAAATTTATCTGTTGCCATTTTGTATCTTTGACTATTATTAAACAACTAGTATGTGATAGGCATATTTCAAGATGCTGGAGATTAGAGCTGTGGAATAATATATAGCATAACCTGTTAAATTTGAATTTCAGATAACAACGAAAGAGTTTTAGCGTATGTCTTAAATATTGAATGGAATTTATATACCAAAATCGATTTTTGCTTATTTAAATTAAAATTTAAATGGACATTTTGTATTTTTAATTGCTAAATCCACCAGCTTACTGGAGATACAACTGTGTCAAAGACATGATTACTGGCTGCTCTTTTGAATATTACAGGGTAGTGAGAGGAGTGATTACATAGGCAGTTAAAATATAGACAAATTACAGCAATGGGTAGCTTCAGAGGCTAGCAAACCCTTTTTTAGGGTGGTCAGAGAAGCTTTTTGGAAATAGTGACATGATGCCTATATTAAACAATGAATTATAAATTGTGGGAGGAAAATAAGAGGAAACATGCTCTAGATAGAAGGAACAGCTTGTGTAAGCTCTCAAAAACATAATGAAACCTCATTGAGGAATTATAATTAATTCATATTCCCAGAGCATTAAGCAGCAGGTGGAAATTTGATATGGGAATCCTGAAATCCCATATAGGCAAGATAAGCAAAGTCAGAAAGACAGGGATGAATGCCATATCCAATGAATTATACATAAAAGACATTGGTGACCACATGTCCATAGTTTACTAGCTTATTTCAACTGGTTTTCTTTTAGTTTATAGGAGAAAACTAAAAGTTTGCTTTTAAAAATTAATTTAATTTTATTTAATTTATTGCCATTGCCATTATGATGTTGCCTAATTCCTGCTCTTTAGGATGCTGAGTTGATCAAATACAGCCTACCATTCCATACATGAGGTGGAAGTCATGGCTGTGACTTCCTGGTTGAAACTTTATCTGACAAATCTTCACAGCATTTACCAATTTATCTTTATTATCTGGGAGATTGCTTTTTACTGCTTTGGAAAAATAAAAGTTTATTTTGTAGGTAAAACATATTTTAAAAAACGAGTTTATTTCCTTCCTCAAATTCTACAGGGGTTGCTTCCTCCTACCTGCTTCCATAGCTGTGTGCTCATACGCAGCATTAAACCAAACAGCTGAGGTTGTTTCTACCAATTAAGGGTTGCTTAAGCAACAGGCTGGAGGAGGAAGTATTTCCAGTTTACTGCAGTTGCTGAGAGCAACAGCAAAATGAGAATCACGGAATCATTGAACGTTAGATCTGGAAGGACTCTTGAGAAACCTTATGCCTTGTTTTCAATTGAAAAAACTGTGGCTTGGAGCAGTTTATTGATTTCTCCAAAGCCACACTGCTAGTTACTGTCAAAATCAGAACTAGCACCTAGTTCTTCTGTCCTCCGCTCTACTGCTTTGTATGTTACCTTTCTTGCTCAGGAAGTGCCCAAATCTCAATATTATCAGGGATGGAATGGAAGATTTTGGAAGGCCATCTAATGACAGGAGCAAGAGAGAAATGGGGGAAAATAGCATCAGGGAAGAGTGGACAGAGATGTTTGGCATTATATGACTTATGGAACATGAGAGCCCAAACCAGGAACACACAAACAGCAGCCGCGGAATATTCTGTACCCAAACCAGCATGTAATCAGGTTCACAAAAGCACAATGCCTCATGCTTACTGGGCAGAGTACCAGGCAAAGCAGCTATATGGAAGCCATAGTCCAGAGACACACAGAAGAAATAACAACACTTGAAATATGTGGCCAGCGAGTGTAGTGAATAAATACGCTTGGTGCCTGAAAATATAAGACTTTGGCTGGCTGGAAAGCTCCCTCTGAAGCTTTCTGGACCTGCTTTTTCTGTCTTAAGAGAACCTTGTTCCATCTGAGCAGAAGGAGAAAGAGGTAATTATGTCTCCCATTACGGAGCATCTCCTACCAGCATGTTTTTGACTTCACAATAATTCTAACCACAATTCTATATACTGGCTATTACTATCTTCATTTTGCAGATGAGGAAATGGAGCCTGAAGATATTCAGTGTCTTATCCAAGGTTATGTAGCTGGAAGTAAAAAAGATGCTATTCAAATCCAATTCTGCTTAAGGCCAAATTTCAATTGTTTTCCATTTTGCACAAGGAGTGGGGTTGAGGGAGATTAGTGCCTGGCAGAGTCAGTCCCCTGGATCACAGGGGATATACGGATTGGTCTATCTACATTAACAGGTGTGGAGTTGAGGAATTGGACATGGGGGTGAAGCTGCAGCTTTGCATGAGTAGCACATATCAATAGAGAACATTAACTTTTGAGTTGGAATGTATTTCAGGGCTCACCACAGATTGTGTAGTTTAGGGAATTGTGAGGCTTCATTGTATCATATGAGCTTGGGAGAGACAACAGGTACATTTACAGGTTTTCCAGCTGACTCTTAAATGCAGCCATTATTAAAGATTAAATTATATAATTGAACTACAAATTAATTGTACCAAAACAAAGGTAAATATGCAACACTCATTATTTTCTAGTTATTTTCATATACTTTGCTCTTGCCTGTGCTTATGGGGTTATTTTTGTCTATTATTTCTGTAGTTGAAATAATGTGTTACTGTTCACCTCCTTCTGGCTCTGTGGCTCAGCAGCATGAACTTGGCCATGATGGGAGGATTTATGAAACAGAAATTGCCAAATCCTACAAATTGGGGCTTGAATTTCTTTGTTCTGCAGACTGCCTAGTGTCAAGGAATCAATATAGAAAAAAATAAATAAAGCAGATTAAACTTAAAAGTGCATTATATCTCCCAGTGCTTTGTAAACAGCACAAAATATTGTCAATTCATGGTTGATTTATGACTATCAGTTGGCTGTC
This sequence comes from Indri indri, assembly GCA_004363605.1. NCBI lineage: Eukaryota > Metazoa > Chordata > Mammalia > Primates > Indriidae > Indri > Indri indri. Next base: position 15,905 of record RJWJ010008925.1, read on the forward strand.
GATACAAGATGCAAGAGTTTGGCGAAACTAAATAAAAATCATTCTGTAAAAAATCTATTGGCTTTATGGAATTTATAATAAAGGTATTGTCTATTTTATTTCTATTACAGATTATGCAGCATACATTTTTACATCAATGCAATCTTATTTAATTACACACACACACACACACACACACACACAGACACACACACACACACATTCTGTTTTTTTCTGGAGGCTCAGTTGTTACACACTCACCAGCCCATCACAGAGTGGAGAGGTGGGAATCACATTGATGAGGTAAGCTGCACAGGGTGGCCTCAGCCAACACACAAGAGTCATGAGTGGAACAGAGCAGACAAAGCATCAGCTGATCTCGCTGTTTCAAAGCACTGGGGTTATTTCCTGCAGAAGAGCCACATCAATAGTGATGGTCCTATCAGTGTGGCCTTTTAGTTGGCCTATTCTTCAGCACAATGGATAAGTCCTTACAGACCAAAAAGAACAGAATATTTGAAGTTAGGGAGATTCAGCAGTGCTCATGGAAGTTCACCAAAACCATAGGATAGAGGAAAAGCGGCAGAAGAGGAGAGACTGAGAATCCATGCCTATGTTACTGTATTTGCATGAAGTTGGACACATTCACATAAAGTTACCTGCCTTCCAATTATTCTAACGGATAACTCTAGCAAATATGTGCTTTCACCTTATTTTCTTCTTGATTTATTAACCCTACCCAGCATAAGTCCACGGGAAGTTCATTTTCTAGGTACTATCCATCTCAGATAAATTATAATTCTGCATATGTTTCATTAAACCCGTTCTGTTCCTAGAAAGGATTTTTGTTTATACATAAAATTTTTCATGCAGTTTTATTAAAAATTGAGCTTCTCCCTTATTCATCTATGGAGTGATATTGCAGAAAACTGTCATTTAAAAATCATTCTATTGCTGTGTAAACTCCAACAACTTTTCGTACTCTATGTGGCATACCTTCTTTCTCAGTAGGCCTGGGAACTTTTCCACATTGAGATGCTAAGTCAGTCTGTCTTCTATGATGGGAGTCGCTTTACTGAAAGGTTTTTATTTTTCCCCAAGACTTAAGAAATTTCTTTACTAAGTCAGGAGACTTTTCGAGAATCCATTTTTTAAAAATTATTTGCTACTTTGGAGCAATTGGTTTTATTCAAGATCAGTTTTCTTAAGTAGAGAACTTTTCTATCTTATATATAATAATAAACACTAATGTGTTTTCTTCTGAAAAATTTTGAGATAAAACAAAAATAAGGAATGAGCTTAAGTATTTTTTGAATAAAGCAAAGTTAATTGTACACAGGGAACTGTAGCAATGGTAATGAATGCATTGTCTCCGGCAGGAAAGCAATGGTAAAATCATCAAATTACAATTTTATTTTCCCCAAATAATTGGACTGTACTATCACAGGAATGTGTCCTTATCGCAATGAAAGATTAGCTATGCAACAAACACCACAGATGATGAGGAGCTCACAAATTAGATACAAAGGAGTGATATATTCTCTGTCATGAAGATATTAAATACAAAACAAAATTGGGTTATATGACAGCAGAGTTATTTATCAAAAACATTGAATTAAGCCTCAGATTCCTGTTATAGGACAGTTATTTTCATAAATTCAACTGCTTAAAAGTGCATACTGGTGAAATATTCAGTGGATTTATGACTAGTTTTTGCAGTGTAGATTACAGCAGTGCCATGTGTCGTTTGGCATTTATCACATATGGCTTTCTTTGGGGATGAGGGCTCATCTTTCTTATAAGATTGCAAAGCGCACCAGGCCAGGGCTTGTGTCATAAATGTCTTTATATCATTTACACATTGTACATTGCCTGATTCGTACATATTACATGGATAAAGGCCGTGTAATTGTAAAATTAGTACCGTAACAGTCCGTTTAATAAAATAGTGTGAGGCGATAAAAGTAGCAAAAAGTATAAAATATGCCTTTTATCTTTCTTGGAAAAAATTAGACTCTACTAACAGAGTACTGACTATTTCTAGGCTAAAGAGTGGCCTGAGCCATTGCACAAGGTTCGGATAAGAGTCACAAAGTAATTTAAGGAAAATATGCAGTTGAAAGCATCCAAAAGCAAAGCACTTTCAGTGACAGTCTCCTGGCACATGATGATATTGATACACTACAAAGAGTGTATGTCTTTGTTCTGGAAAGCAGAACAAGCAGATTGATGATTTGAATTAAGTATAAGGAAGTAATATAATATACTTTATTCCTAACCCAATCAAATGATCCCATTGCTTGAGATCAGAATGCTGTTTCTGCATGGGCAGTGTTGGTAAGCATCTACCGCAGATTAGCAAGAAAAGACCTGCTGAAAGTCCAACTCCATCTTTTCTTTCTTGGGCAGGAAATTACACTATTAATAATTTTACTCTGTATTAAATATTAGCTACTGTCTACCAAGATCCTTTACAATTTAAATGGCCTTGTTAAATTTAATTTAGGTTTTGAAATCAGTCAATGTTAGTGTTGTTTGTTTACCAGATTGTCCCTACTCTGATGGGAGAAGCAAGTGTCTCAGTGTCTGGTATTGATTAATCAGAATAGAATCAAAGAAGAGAGAAAAAGGAAAAGATCCTCAAAGAATAAACAGGGAAGTATTCTAATAATTAAAAAATATCTTATCTCCAAGCATTTTTTAACTTTTACTCATAGGAGTGAAATGAAATTCTTCATGTACTTTCTTACTTTTATTATTCTAGAGTTTGATGAAGGCTAGAGATGAAAATTAAAAATACCATGTAGTTCTTTCAGAATGTGTTAATATATAATGGAAAGCATGCTTTCTTGTTATTATGCAAAAGATAAGTTAATGAAATTGCTACTAAATCTTTTTAATTGTTCAGTATTGATTAATAAGCTGTAAATAATTATGGTGGTGATATTAACTGATATAATCACAGGAAAATAAATTTATGCAGAATTTTGCAATAGCAACTCCAAATACTTTTCAGAAGTAAAACAATGGCCTCTAGACAATTTACTTTCATACAAAATAAAATATACTTCAAACAAGTTTAATTAAAAGGTCAGAATTATCACTTTAATGAATGCAATTTTTTTCCTCTTTAGATTTCTGTCTTAGTTTATTGAGTTACTTTCTTAGCATCTCAATGAATGTTGTAACCTATCATTTGGTAGCATTTGTGTAATATATTATAGAAGGTATCTTTATGTATCATAATATTATATTCTTAATATTTAAAATACTTTTTATGTTTTTATAATCCATGATAAAATTTTTCTCACTTGGAAAGTAATACCATATATCACATTTAAAAATATTTTTCCACAAATAATTTATTTATTGATTCATTCCTCCATTTATTCAACAAATATTATTTCATACTTGTTATGTACTATTCATGCTAAATACTATTAGAAATTCCTAGTGAACAAAACAGTAGCCTAGTGGAGGAGGTAGATAAACAATTAGAACAAATAGAGAGGCACAAGGGTAAGAATATAGGTAGGATACAGTGAGAGAAAAATGGGAGCATAGATTTTTATAGAAAATGGTCTGGCAAGGCTCAGTAAGGACCTAATGTTTGAACTGAAAACTCAAAGATAAGAAGCAGCCAAGGAGAGCCAGGGAAAGGGCAGAGGGAAGAGCCTGTGCAAAGCCTCCTACCCATTCCCAAGCCCCTCCAATCCCTAGTGTGGGGCAGGTGACCTAATTACCCATTGGCTATGGAGAGAGCGAGAAGGAAGAAACAATGATGACTCCATTCCAAAAGGGATGTTCTTTAAGAAACAGCTCTTAGGGAAAAATAACAAGTTTTGATTTGGACATTTCAATTTTGTATTATTTGAGAAGCATTTTCATGTAGATTATTTGTTGCATAAATAAATTGGAACTCAGGAGACCTGGCTGAATTGAAAGTATAAAGCTTAGAGTCATCAGCATATCCCTGGCTGTAAAACCTCAAGAGAATTGAAATCTCCTAGGCAGGTACCCAACCCGAGGAGACACCAAAGTAGATGCACAAAGGGCACAGAGGCAGAAATAACGGGGAAGGAAAGAGATGAGGGAGTGGAGAAAGCAGGCATCAGACCATGCGGACTTTCAGGCATTTGGCTATTAGAGGCATTTGAATATTGAAGAAGTGTGACCTACTTACAGTCTCTTATTTTATTGGGTTTGGTTTCGTGATGAAAGCTATAAATCATGCTTGGGCTAAAGGAAATGTTTCTGTACAACAGGATGTTTGAATGTATAACAAGAGGCCACCAAAGAAATAGGAGTATGAGATCTCAATTTTGTGGAAAGGGAGTATATTCGATTACAGAATATTTGTATCTTTTTTATTCTATTAGACAGGAATAGGAAGGAAGAAGGACACCATGGATAGGGATCCAGGGAGAGTGGTAATAGGTAAATAAGGGTACATTTACAAGAGTTCAATGTATTTTCTTTTTGGTAAAATAAAGGCAAGAGCATCAACTTCCTAAGAAGGAACAGAGGTAGTGTTGATTTAGCAGATAAAAATACAGGATTCTTACTTAAATTTGAATTTCAGATAACAAAAACATGTTTTGGTGTGCATATGCCCCACGTACGCTTTGGAAGGATGTACATTCCTGTGGCAAATGCGAGGAATGGGGAGGGAGGAAGCCCTGCAGTAGGTATAACACAGACTAGATGGCCAAGCTTCCTCAGACAATATAGCAGGGGTGGCAGGTGTTGTGTGTGTCCGTATCTGGTCGTTGGCAATTAATTTATAAGTCACTTCAGGTTGCCTGGTTCTGTGATTTTGTTCAGGAACTTTCAACTACATATCTAAGAAGGATTCAGAGGCAGCTGGGTGGATTCATGCGGAGTGGTGGATTTGGTGGACCAAATGTGACAGCAAGAGAGCAGAGCAAGGGAGTTGAGTGCATTCTTGAGAGTAGTTTTATGCTCAAGGTGGCTTAGAAAGGCAGCGATCTCAGGAATATTGCATCTCTGATGATGAGAATGTTCATGCTATCATCTTGGGAATGTGTGGCTGAGGGAGATAGAATAAAATGAAACCGAACATGAAGTGATCCACAGAGGAGAGAACACAAGTGGTTTGGAAGTTTTACCTACATGGATTTGGAGTTACTGACAGTAAAGATAAAAGTGTGAACTCATACTAAAACCTAGAATGAATTAAATAATAAGAGTTATCATGGAGTAGGTAGAGGTCACCAAATCTATAGGTAGGGTTTCTTTATTTTTCCTTTTGTATCAGTCAGAAATTATTTCTTTATTTTTTAGGTAATGGGGAGAGATAGGTGTTGTGCTGCTAATGAGAACGACCTTGTGGGTCCAGTTTCTTGATGAGCACATGATCACAAGAAACATATCAGTATTTCTACGTGAACTTAGAATTGCACTTTCTAAATTGAGGACAAAAATCAATATTGTTTAGTGTGTTCTATTAAAGATTTTTTTCCTGTAAAGTTTAAGAATCTATTTTAATGGTTCCCATTATCACGTTTCATTTTTCAAAATGTGTTTATTTATTTTGAATCCAATTTTATGATTTTACTACATATTAAAGAAAACTGAAGTGTAACTCTACCATGTACAAATATTTTCCCAATTTAAATAGGATTCTAGGAACTTACATCTTTATCACCAACATTAGTGGTACACCGATTGTATCTCTTTATTTTTGCTCTTCTATCATACTCTTTAGATTGTATTTGGAGCCCTATTTTATCTGCTAGCAGAAAACTTTCCCTGACAACTCAGAAAAACTTGGTCAGGGCATTGCCTTTCAATCTTTATTGTGTACACTCTGCAGGTTTAGAACTCTTGCTTTCCTGCTCCAGCTCTCCTGATTTTCATTTGTATTCCTGGTAAGTTAAGCAGTAATGCCTATTTTGCATGCCGAGATGGTGACACATACTCTTTGACACCCTATTTCCTCACAGGGCTGATGGGAGGTAGGATACCTTCAATAGGTAAATCCCCCAAATAAACTGAGTCCTAACTCCTTCAATTTCAGATCGAATTCTCAAGGATAGCAGGATGCAACGCTCCTTCTCATCAATACTGTCTTATTTATCCTACAACTTTTCTTTATTCATTGTCCCCCAGTTTGAAGGATTTTTATCCACTTTCACGAGGATAGTGGGTCTTTATGAACACATAGTCTTCCAAATTTCTCGTCTTTGATCTGAGCCTTGGCTTTTTCAGTGTAATCAGCCATTTCTTAGTATGATGATAGTTCAAACAAAGGGAAGAGGAACAGTAATACATACAAATACCAAAACTATTTAACATAAATGGATAAGTATGTACATACAGATAAACACACACACTCATATATACCTCTGTGTTTGTGTGAGAGAGAGGGAGACAGAGACGTTAGGTGGTGTTGAGGGCAATACAGAAAACACAGAGCAGGATGAATTCGATCCGGAGTGAGGAGTTAGCAATTTGGAATTAGGAAATTAGAAGACCCTCACTGCTTATGCAAATAAGAGAGGAGAGTAGAGGAAAAGGAAGGAGAGAGGAGGGGAGGGGAAGAGAGGAGAGGGAGATGGTGGAAGTTGTTGGAGCAGTGGCAATAGGAGTCAGATCTTTCAAGTCCTATAAGTCATTGTGAAGACTTTCCAGTTCAGTGTGAAAGAGATTTCAAACCAAACATTGGAGGCTTTTGTGTAGAGGAGTGACATGGTCTGAGTTACATTTTTAAAGGATCACTTGGACAGTTTGGTAGAGAATTAATTTCCTCTTTACGGCAAGTGAGGATGTCAACACTGATTAACAGGTTATCAAAATAATCAAGCAGAGAGATGATTGTGGTTTTACCAAGTAGTAGCTGGGGAGGGGTTTCAGAAATGGTCAGATTCTGGGCATATTTTGAAAGTAGAGCTAACGATATCTGTTGGTGGATCAGACGTAGTATGTGGAGAACATGGGTCCAGTTGTTGGCCATGGTCATAACACTCTTTCAGATGGTGATCCTCAGCCAAGTATGTTTTTATTAATGTTTACCTTAGACTCACAAAACACATTTATTGCTCATATCATAATAACATATGTATAAAGGTGCAATGATTTGCCCAAGATCAAAAATGTCATTGATGTCCAAGCAGCTATGATGAAGATTAGGAAGAATTTGTGAAAGTCTTTAAGATAATAAATGCTAATAATATCATCAGTGCTTCTCTATTTGCCTTCTTAATGTAAACAACATAATGTGAACAACAACATAATAGCCTAGAGTCACTTTCATTTCAAAAAGACCATTTTTAATGGCATGCTAAACCCACTTTCCGATTTAATTTTTCACAGTGATTTCAACTTTTGAATTGCTAAAACTAAAATGATCACACTGAGCTTAAATTTGTACTACTTAGTAAATAACACCTCACTTCTTTTTAATAAGGTATGTAACACTCCAGAGAAAGTCAATTAATGTTACAAGATTTAATTTTTGTTTTGTCTGTGTGTTTGGGTGCATCTTGTACACAGAAGGTCTGCTTAAAATATATACATCCCTTATATAATTATACAAATGTTCATTTATTCAGATAGACATGGAAATTTTAAAGTTATTTGTATATTTGTTTTTTAATCCTGGTTTAATTTTAAATATAGTATTTTTTAAAGGTGTACAGTATAAGGAATTGATGTAGATACACATTGTATAATGATTACGACAATCAGATTACTTAACATATCCTTTACCACATATAATTGCCATTTCTTTGAGTGTGTGTAATTGTATGTGGTGAGAACACTTAACATCTACTCACTCAGCAAATTTTGAGTGCACAATACAGTATTATTAACTACAATCACCATGCTGTACATTGGAGCCCCAGAAAGTATTCATATTATAACAAAAAGTTTGTACCCTCCACCAAAATCCCCCATCTCCACAGCCCACTCTTATCTCCCAGCCCCTGTCAACCACCATTTTGCTCTGGCTCTATGAGTTTCACTTTTTTAGATTCCACACGTGAGTGAGATCATACAATATTTTTCTTAAAAACATAGCACTGAAACACATTCTACTAAGTGAAGTATCCCAAGAATGGAAAAATAAGCACCACATGTACTCACCAGCAAATTGGTTTCACTGATCAATTCATAAGTGCACATGTAAGAATAACATTTATTGGGTGTCGGGAAGGGGGGGGGAGGTGATGGGTGTATACATGCGTAACAAGTGCGATGCTCACCATCCAGGGGATGGACACGCTTGAAGCTCTGACTTGGAGGGGAGGGGGGGAAATGGCAACATACTTAACCTAAACATCTGTATCCCCATAATATGCTGAAATAAAAGAAAAAATATATAGTACTTTTGTAACTTTTATTTCTGTTGTAACTTACATAAATTACATTCATAGGTTATCTCTATTTATTATCACAACTACTTTAAAAGATGCTGATCATCATAATTATGTTACGTTGGGAAAACTGAAACACTAAGTGACTAACTGACTTACTCAGAGTTATTTAGGTAGTAAAAGTTTTATCTAAGATGCGAATTGTGATATTACGATTTCAAGTTCTCCAAACACACCCTGTACAATTCTCGAGACAAGGCATCTTTGCTAGAACTATCTCAAGTGGCAGAGATCGTGATATTGCGGCTGATGGATGGTTCAGGGAAGGACATCGTTAGATGTGACCACAATAAGTAGCAGCTTTCTGGAGAGGAGAGAAAAACCGTGAGAATGTTTTGTCAGATGATGAAACTGACTCTAGAGAGATATTACATAATAAATTACAATTTAATAGTGGATTCAGGATCCGAACCCATTTTTTTCTGCTTTTAAAGTCTACAACATTTCTATCAGACTCTCTTCTACCAAAGCTAAATTAAATATGCACAGATAATATTTAAGTAGTGCATAGAGACTCCAAATTGAACGTATGTATATGTGCACGCACGTAAGTTTCTATCCATATATATAATAAAATAACATCAGAAGGTCCTGAAGAAGCACATGATTACTCTGAAAAGACATAAAATCTTGCTATTACATGGAAATAATGACGGTCCAAAAGCTGGGAAGCAATCTTTTTATTTCTCTGTTATTGTAGCTTATTAAAGTGCTGTGTACCGTGCGTGCTGTGCACCAAAGTTTAAGAGGATTGTGAAAACTTGGTGAAAGTACACATCACAGAGGTGAAAATCCTTAAAAGACAAGAAAATAGAAACTGTGAGGTTAGTTTAAGAAAGTGGCCCTGATGATGACGGAGAGAATAGTAAATTTTAAAATTACCCTCACTCATCCAAAAAAAAGAAAGAAAAAATAGGAAAATAGGAATTGTATTTCCTCACCTTACACTAAAATTAGGGGAAAGTGTTAAAAACATTTAAATTCTCAACATATAAACTCCCTATAGGTAAACTATTTCAAATACTGAAAAAAGCATAAAAGCTATTTGTTTGTGGCATCATTTTATGGTGAAAAAAAAAAGGTAACCAAATGAGGGTTGGAGTCAACATCTGCTGATGTTATTTTTTAATTTGATACTAATGTGACAGTGTGACACAAACAATGGGTTTTTAGCTCTCCTGAATCCTCACATGTTATAAAGTCTTCTGTATCACTGTCCAGGGTGGTATCACTTTTTAGGACAGATGTATTAAAATGATTTTTAGGCTCTTTCTTTTGGTTATTTTTCTTTTTTAAATAGACTAATTTTTAGAGCAGTTTTAGATTCACAGCAAAACTTTAATGGAAGGCAGAAAGATTTCCCACATGCCCTCTGACCCCACGCAAGCACAGACACTTTCTCTCTAAAAATCCTGCCAGAGTGGTACATTTACTACACTTGATGAATTGACATCGATACATCATTATCACCTGAAGTCCATAGTTTAAATTAGGGTTCATTTTTGATGTTGTAAATTCTATGATATTCTTTCAATATAGATCTCCTGCATGTACAAAGGGGAAAGAAAAACACATTTTGCTGAGACCAGAGGTCAAGAGTCCTGCCACCTCTGCCTTCTCTGAGCCCAGAAGTGACTCCTGGAGCCTTGGGAAATCTTCCAACTATGGAGACAGTTTCAAAAATACTTTAATAGGAAAAAGAACTGGATTTCGCATTGGACATTTCTAGATATGACATATACAGAGCTCTGTTACTTCGACCAAGTTTAACTTTTCATGTTTCATTTTCCTTATCTCCAGAACAGAAATCATACCTAAACCTTACAAGCTTCTAGGAAAGATTTAAATGAGGTCATCTATATAATATTTATCATAATACCTGGCACAAGTAGTAATTCAGCCACTGCTAGTTTTCTCTAAACTTTCTAAATCTTATTTTACTTGAGATTAACTTGATTAAGTATAACTCTATCTTCTCCATAGAACAATGTGAAAGTATATGACAAAGTTGCATTAACAAGTTTTAAAAACACAGAAATCAGAAACATTTATTATCGACATTATTATTATAATTGACAGAGATCATGAAGTACCCCAAAAGGCCAGCCTCAAATACAACTTAACTTTGTCATGAGGCAGAACTGCTAATAATTATTGGGTAATTTTCTGAAAATGATCTGAAAGATTAACTTTTCATTATTATCATTTACAGAAAAATAACTATTTCAAGTAGATCTCTAAATTTGATGTTGTCCCTTGCTTACTTTATTTCTATGTGAAGCTATTTTGTCTTGGGAAAAACAGAGAAGAAAGAATACTTTCTTTTTGTCTCTTGAGGATAAGAAGTATCCCCAATAAATTAAGAAGATATCCTTAGCTATTATCTTAGGGCACATAAACACTTTTCTAAAAATTTATGCCTATAAAATTGGGATCCCAAAGTGATGCTTTTATTTGAACTGTTATTCTGTTATTTGACCGAATAATTTTGAATAAAATCCCGCTCTTTTTATCTTCTTATTTTTCTACTTATTGAAAAAAAAACTGCTTTCTATTTCCCCACCCACTTTGAATGAATATAACAAGATCAAAGATTTAGTGATTATAAACAACATTCGAATTCATGATTGCATGTAGTACATATCTTCTCATTATCCTTTGTACAGATTTGAAGGATTATACAATAAATCATGTTATTTTACTTGGTCTTCAGTTAATTCTATTAGAAGCTAAGATTATAATTTACAATGCAGTGAATTAATGTTGTAGTGTTTTGTTGTAATTTTTAGCTTACCATAAATAATCATCTCTATATTATCTAATGTTGACTTCTCATAAAAGATTAATGCAGAATTAGTGACAAAATGGGATTTGCATCAAATACAAAACTCCATAAAAATTAATGCTTTCCAAGCTGTAAATTGAGAATCCAAAAGGCACTTCTGGTTTAAATTTGTTAACTTTCATTATGAAACTTACATTTTTGCTTCGAACATATACATGAGAGGCACAGACACATTTTGCGTAACAAGCAAGAAGTGTGAGAAAATGTCTTAAGTGTAACATACTGTTTGTGATAATGCATTCATACATTTTTTGTTAATATGAATCATGGGAATATTGAAGCTACTGTGAACCTAAGTACATTGCTAATAGTAAAACACCCTTGCATTTCAATATGTCTTCTGAAAGACACCCACTGTGTAACATCACATGGCATAAACTCATTTCATACATAGAATAATAAATAAAAATAACATGCAATATTGCCAGACTTTTTTGATTGGAAATGATCTAAGCAAGTGGTTTGCATTAATGCATTTTTGCCACAGAAGTCATAAATTATATATAGCCTAGCCTAACATTAAAACAGTAACATAATTTAACAATATGGGGCTGTCGCTTGTTAAAAAGCTGAAGGCTCCTTATCTGACAGATCTGACTTTGCTACTAAATTATATGTTAGCATACATTTATTGTGAAAACATGTCAATAGTATCAATCGTAATTTTCATTGTTGTCAATTATGTAAAGAAATACCAACGCATTCACACAGTGTGTATATTTTTAGCATCAACCAAAACCTGTCTTTGTTCTCCATATTGTAATAAAGTTCTGTGCTGAGATATGTCTGTCCTAAAAAGAATATAATATAAATATCTTAGTGACAGATATTATTTATTTTGCATTTTTCCTTGGTTTTATACATTCTAAATTTTATAAAGTGAAGTTCTGTGAAACTGTCTTTTTTATAAAACGTCATGGGAAATTATTTAGCCCTTTTTTGCTATAAGTTTATCTGGCTCATAGATAAAAGAAAAGAATATTTTCCGTACTTTCCATACCACCCCATTATAATCTATTTGTTATAATGCTCTAGGGTGCGTACCACCACCTTATGTTGTGGTGCTTTTTGACTGAGGACCATATGTGGTGCTATCCCAGGAAACAGCAGGGTTTGGTTAAAGGGCCCTATGTCATTTTTTTCCCACCCTAATAGTCCCTGCATTTATACATCATTGCCATGAGTGTTATTTAGTTAGTATAATTAGTATGCTCTTTATGTATGTGGTAAGAGTGCTATATACAGAGTTGTTTACATGCATCCTAATAGTCGCAGTATTATAACCTAAAATGCGTCCTTTCTGTTACATAGTGATGTCACCCACAAATAAGTTTGAACATAAACCAAATCTATTTTGGAAAAAACTGACATTATTTTACTGCATAGATTATTTTCCACCTAAAGAGGTGTGCTGTAATTCTTCAATAGATAGATGAATATGTATATCTAAGGGAAGGGTATATAATCCGCTGGGTCTGCTATGAAAATGTCCATGGTAATTTGGCCCATAACCTTTAATATCAAGTAACACTAAAAATCTCCAGTACATTCCTGATATGTTAATTTAATTTTTTTTGAATTTATAATATGTATTTTGAAGCTATTAGTGTTCGATCTCTAGATTAATACAAAGATTAAGGGGAAACTTGTGAGAAAAGGACTGAGAATCTCTGTTTCTTCATAATCTGAATCTTGGAAATCAATGAAGAATCCTTTGGGGATATATTTGATTTGGATTTGGGAATGTCAATGTGAATCATGATTAATGTCATAGGCTGAGAAATGGACGTCCGCATATATAGTCGCTGCGTAATCTGTAGAATCTATGAGTGTTACCCTACATGTAGCAAAGGAGGTGATTAAGCTGAATCTTGAGAGTTGACACTTATCCTGCATCAACCATGGGACCAAAAATGCAAGTATCTGTGTAGGAGAGAGACAAGAGACAGCTCTGAGATTCAGATACACAGAGAAAAAAACGATACGAAGACACAAACAGATTGGAGTGACGCTGACACAAGGTGAGGATGCTGGCAGCCACCAGAGCTGGAAAGGCAAAGAGCAGGTATTTTTGCCGGAACCCGGACATGGGACTTCTGGCTGCCAAAACTTTGAGACACTAAATTTCTTTTGTTTTAAGACCCTCACTCTGTGGTAATTTATTACAGTAACCACAGGAAACTAATACAATGACACACATTACATATATGTATGTGTGTGTGAATTCCTAGCTCAGATCATGGAAGGACCCGGAAGAAAAGTCAATCTGTAGCCAGGCACATACCAACCAGGTATGCAAGTCTTGATTTCTAACACAATCTCCATTAAAAATAATCTGGTTCTTTTTGGAAAAACATCCAATTCTAAGGCCAAATTTGGGACTGCACAGAAAGAATTTGAGATGTCTTTCCGTGGAAGAAAATTTAAAAGTGTCAAAAATTGATAGGGAAATGTCAAAAGTAAAAACAATATCCAGCTTGAAGGGGCCCTCACTAGCCTGACATAGAACAATTTGGGCATCAGAATTAAGATGCAATGGATTATAAAACTATTGATATAGTGATGTGCATATTGCTTTAGAGAGAGAGAGAGACAAGGGGTGGAGAGAAGTTTCCTCCTTTAGCTGAGAGCAGATTTGTGCAAAACGCATGAATGTAGAGTTGGGAGGCCACCATTCTGCAATGAGTAAAATAAAGATGGACAGTTTAAGAAACAGTCATCACTGGAAGTTAAATACAAGAGAAAAATTGATGAGAAGCAGCATATTTATGTATTCTAAAAGTGTTTCTTTACAGATTGCTTCTCAGTTGCAAAGGGAAAATGATCAATTCACTCAGAAACAGTCAGCTCTTTGGCAGTCAAAATGCATCGCCGACATATCATATTGTACTGTACTTTTTGATGTCCACCAAGAAGTGGCCCTCAAAGGTCTCTGGATGGGATAACATAGAGAAATAAAATGTCATCACCCAGAATTCAGACCAGGAATATATACCTTGAATCTACACCTGAAGCAACATCTGACAAAACTAAATTGAGTTATAGTCTCCAGAATAACAGGCCTTATTCTTCAAAAATGCCAGTGTGACCCCCCCTCAAAAAAAAAATTGGTGAAGAATAATTTTTAAGGAAAGACTGGCATCTAAGTAGCTATGACAAAAATACAATATGTGATCCTCAACTAGATCCCACATTGAAGGGGAAAGGTGCTACATGAAATAGTTACAATAGGTACAGTCAGATGGCTGATGAGAAAGAAGTATTATGGGAAGGATAGCAGCATATGACACCCCAAAATATGCTACTTTGGCATGAGGATTATTCTGAGCTAAAGGTACTCGAAAAATATCAGATGCGAAAAGAACATTCTAATCCCTCCCCTTTTCCCCCTGAAAACTGAAGACAAAAACCCTCTTGTGAAAGATGTTATCTCTGTATCAGAGAAAGGAAACTTTCATCAAGCGGGAGTCATGGCCAAGGCCAGAATTCTGTACGAACAAACCTTGAGAAAATGGTTCTTATTTTCTTTTAGCCTCCCCACATAGTTCCGTTACTTTTCCAACATTGGCTCTCTTTGTTCAAACTAGTATAAAACCACTTAGGTTTTACCAGTTCTTTGGGTCTTAAGTTTCTTATGAGGGCTCCCTTGTTAAAATCCAGTTTAATAACCCAACAGTTATTAAACAGAGTATCCCGGCTTTTATGAAATATGCCCTGAAGTATTAGGGAGCAGTATAGCCACATACTTTCAAAATGTTCCTGAAATGATAAATGAAAATAAATAATGTAGAGAGGGAGAGGGAGGCGGGGGTGGAGAGAATGTGAATGATAAGACAATGGTTAAAAATTGGTGGCTCTGATTTCTAGTACCGGAGAAATAAAAAGCTTGAAAGTCATTATTCCCATCTTTAAGCTAAGGATAAAAGTCGAACAAACAGAAAATCAGTATCGTTTCTTGAATCATTCAGAGATCCCAGGGCAAAATGCCCACCCCAAAATTAGAGAGAAGAATAAAGAGACAGAGAAACTAGGCACATGTGCATAGGCAGAGGATATATGGGAAAATCTCTGTACTTTCTCCATTTTTCTGTGAAACTGAAACTACTCTAAAAAATAAAGTGTATTAAATATGTTAAAAAACAAACAGACAACAACAAAACATCTATAACAGAACCGACAAGAAATCAAATACTGAGGGATAAGTCTTTCACATCATGATCACAATGAAAGAATCTTGCCTACCCAGGTAATAAAATATTCTGCAGTGTTTTCTTTTAGATGATTTATAGTTTTTACTTTTACATCTATCATTCAGCTCACATCAACACTTGGGCATACTTTATCATATTGATGAAATTCCCTTCTATTCCGAGGTGTAGGTTTTAAGTTGTAAAGGGATGTTGAAGTTTGTGACATGTTTTCCCATATCTATAGAAACAATCATGTAAATTTTCTCATTGTATTAATTTATTTTGAAATGTTCAACCAACCTTCCATTATCAACATATGCCCATTTAGTCATTATGCATTAACCTTTACAAATAACTGGTATGAGCCATGTTCCTGTTTATTTCTCATAAAGCAATCTAGTTACGGCACGATTAATTGAAAATATTTTCCATTGAACTGCCTTAGTATCTCTGTTAAAAGGCAGTTAACGAATATATGCCGTTCTGCTCCAAAACTTGCTACTCTGCTTCTCTGACCACAAATATATTTGTCTATCCATTTTGTCTATCTATATACCAAATCTACACTATGTTTATAATTCTGAATAGATACTAAGACTTGAAATCATCAGGTACAAATCATACAATTTTGTCCTTGTCTAAGTTTGTTTTGAGCAAACTAAATATTTTATATCTTCATATAAAATTTATAAACATCACAGAAACTATAGCACCAAAATTTTTTATAGGAACTCTGATAGAGATTAGAGAAATCCCCAAAGTGGGGATTAGATAAGTGTGTGTAGAATTAGCATTTCAAAAAATATTGAGTCTTCTAATCTGGGAACTAATTATCTTTTTCGATTAAGTCTTCTTTACTCCCCAAAAGGTTTTAATACATACATTCTGTATGTTACATGTTTACATAAGTCTATGAGTTTCATGTTTTTGAAGTTATTTTAAATACAACGCTTAAAATTTTAATTATTCAATTGTTTGCTACTAGTACATAGAAATGCAATCTATTGTATATCCACCTTTCATTATTTATTCTTGATGAATTCACTTATTATTTTTAGCATTTTTTGTAAATTCCTAAAATTTTACATAAAGTATCACATTATCTGTAGACAAAAAAAGTCTTTCTTTTTTCTTTTCAGTATTTATATCTTTTATTAATTTTTCTTATCGTATTGGGTAGGATCATAAGCTAAGTTTGAGCAGAAGTGGTGAGCACATTCTAGTTCTGTGCCATGGATACATGGGGTACAAGTTTCTTTACATGGCACATTGTAAGGGAGTGGAAAAAGGGAAGGTTCTGAACACTTGATTCATGGTAACACTTGATTTTACCCCCTTGAAAATGTTTAGAAATTGTCTACAAGGAGAAGGAAAGTGAAATCATTTCAGGCAGAGGGAAGGATAGAATAATATGCATAAAGACATTAGACAAGTTTAAAGGAGAGTCAGAATAAAGATCCTAAGACAGGTGTCTTAAATAATAAAATTTTGGAAATAAGTATAACTTTATTCACATACAAACCCATGTCCACTATGTGTAAGATGTTAACAATTTTTTTTACTTCTGAATTGATGACTCCCTTTGTCTATGCATAGTACCTTCTTCACTTTTATTGATATATAATAATACCCCTAGATAATTTTAAGAATATTATATTTTCACCAAAAATATCAGAATCCCAAAAGGAGTAGGAAAGTATACATAGAGCTATAGTTTACAGAATAAGGAAACAGGAGAGAATGCTAGAAAATATAAAGTTAATCAAGTTTGAGAAAATATGAACAAGTCACAGGGAACACATGGCTTGTCTGTGAAGAAGAATAAATATAATACCTTGAAGTGCCTTGGATGTATCTGAAACACATGCGCACATACACTTTCATGTTAATAATATGTCTGTTTGCTTTTGTGTGCACATATGTGTATATGATAGTGTGAAATGTCATATGTTTATATATATATATATCATGCCATTTTCTTCCTTATAGTACCAAGTTATGGGAATGAAAGCATGTATTTGAGTGTTTTTATAACTTTAGCTTAAAATGGATGCTATTTTAGCTAAAATAAGAACAGAACTTCCATGGCTAGTAAAAAAATAGAGCTATGAAATGATAGCTAACAGTGTTTTCCTGTTGAAGGAAGTCATTAAAATCTCACTCGTGAATCATATAATTTATGTGACTCTGTAGATCCATAGTAGTTGATTAAAACTGTAATCACTTTTCTATGGTTTTAACTTTTAAAATAATTACAAAGGCTTAAATGTTGGGGAATGCTATTAGATATGTTATAATGACCTCAATATAACGTCACAGATTATAGGCGTCAGGGAAGGAAACCTCTGTTCATCACATATTTTTAAAAATATTTTACTAGCTGTTTTTCAAAGAAGGGGTAGACCCAAAAATCAATGATGAATTTCATTTTTTTTTTAAATTGCACTACATCTTTTCTATTTAAATCAATTTGACCTTAATTTTCCTTGAAAGATTCAGCATATTTTTCCCAAAATTTATAGGCAGAAAAATTAAAACAATTTATAATACCCTCAAATGGATTTGTTAGTTCATTTCTAGAATTGAGTAAAAATGATTTCTGAGATAAAATATAATTGTATTTCAGTTGGTACATTGAGAGTCTTCACACTGTGCTAAATCTGGTTAAGTCTCTTAAATAGACACAATACAAACAATAAAACAAAAAGCATTTGGGATTTTCACTTTTTACATAAATACTTAGAGATTGCTTGGTAACCAACATTACATATATTCAATATTTTTAGTATTTTCCCTGAATTTGAAAACTGTTATTATTGCCATGCATTTTCCAAGGAAACTTCTGGATGTGGATAGATGTGCATGAAGTCTCTTCTTCCTTCTTAAGGGTTTTCTCCCTGACATTTTTTTTTTTTTCCTGTTGATACCATCATACCTTCCTACAGACACAGATCATCACTCTTGGTGTCAGCAGCTAAGGTGAATCTTTTGGATTTACTCTCCTCTACTTTCTGCTCTCAGAAAGTATTATAACCTGAACAATGTTCTTGAGAGGTCTCTGATGGAAAGTTCCAAATAACTTAATGCTTACTTTTATGAACAGTCAAAATGCAAATGAATTTCACAAATGTTACTGAACTAATTTGAAAAATAATAGATGCTACAAAAGGAACATAAAAGTGGGGGAATATATTGTGTATGTATTTATATGGCATATGCATAAATATAATTTGTATGAATATATTTAGAGCATGTATATGTAGTACACATATATAAAGTAAAATTTTATATGCATGCATGTGCATTTATTCTTTCTTCCTTCTCTAAGAATTCTTATATATGCAAAATATAACATTAGAATACAGAGGTTCTATCAGATGTGGATGCAACATGGAAGATACCGAGTCACTGGCTTAAGCCATGAATAGATATCACATTCATAAAAATCATACGTAAAGCATAATTTCATGCTTCAATACAAAGGGGAATAAAAAGTTTGCAATGATTAATATCAGTGTTGACAATGACACCTACAATAATAAGTTATCCATGACTCTCGTATTTTACTATAGTGAGTTTTAGAGGAAATTCCATGTATTACTCTTTTTTGTACATAGGACAATAGATTATGGAGCCATTGGGGATACTATCTCTATTTTCAAATATAAGTAATATAATATATTCTCTTGTTCATTCAAAAAAGAGAGAAATCCTGCTTTTTCCCCCACAAACCGGATATTCAATCAATGTTATCCTTAGTTCATAATAGATATAAGATATAAGAATGGTTTAAAGTCTACTGACAAATCTCAGGATTAAAACACATTAGAAGGACAGGGCAAGCCAGGCACAGAAAGATAAATACCACATGTTCTCACTAATTTGTGGGAATAAAAAAAATTAAGCTCACAGAAATAGAAAGTAGAATTGTAATTATTAAAGGGTGGGAAGGGGAAGGAAGAAGGGGACAGGGAGAAGTTGGTAAATGGGCCCAAATTATAATTAGCTGGGAGAAATAAATTCTAGCATTCTGTAGTACATACGGTGATTATAGTGAATGACAATTCATTGGATATTTTCAAATAGCTAGAAGAGAGGATTTTGAATGCTCCCAACACAAAGCAAATGATAAATGTTGGAGGTGATGAATATGCTAATTATCCTGATTTGATCATTACACATTGTACACATATACTGAAATATCACACTATGTCCTATAAATATGTACAATTATTACATTTAAATTAAAAATACATTTTAAAAAAGAAATACACAGCTTGGATGTATACAGGATCCCACATATGAAGCCATGATTTTTCCATGAAAATGCACATTTAATTAAAATACTACTAATGACAAACATAAAGACCACAATTTAGTTTGCAAACAACTTAAAAAAACTCTAAGCATTGTCTCTATATATTTTCAACTATAAATCATAATACAGGAATTAAATGTATATATAATATTTAAGGAGTATATGCTAGTGTGTTTGCTCAAGTATAGAAAAAATACATAGGTTTATAAGTTTAACTTTATAATTTCATTATTTAAATATAGGTTGAGAAGTGGGGGAGAACATTTAATTTTTGTTTCGACAGCAGCAAAGTGAAGCACCGTCATGACATCTTGGTCAAAGGGAAGGGACAACATGGAACACCACCAGGTAGAAAGCAGTTGAAATGCACAATTCACAGACCCTAAGCTAGTGATGTGTGTAAGGTTTTCGGAGGTGGAGAGACCAGTGGACACAAGTTATGGCCAAACAAGTGGCTTTATTAAAGCGCTCCTGGGCGAGGTTCACAGGTCCTAAGGTCAGGGCCCGAGAAGTCGTGCCGCCCAGGACTGAGGCAGGGTTTTTATATGTGGGGTGAAAAAGGGGGTCTTGGAACATTCAGGTAGGATGTGGTCATTTGAAGCCTGAGTATTTTGCCTGCAGCAACTGAGTAGGGCAGGCAATCGAGCTCAGGGTGTTCAGCCAGTGTAGCTGTAGTCAAAACAGATGTGGCCTGGCCCTGGCTGCAAGCCAACAGGGAAGGGGCCCGGGGCTGTCATTGCTGTGCCCGTGGGGTCTTTTGGCCAGCCTTACAATGTGTACTTAGGAGATAGGTGAAGACCTGCTTCAACAACTCAGTTACGGCCATTGGCATCAGATACCCAAGTGATACAAGGATGAGCTGGACATAGTTCCCACCCTCAGCTTCAGCCTGAATTCTAATAAGTCTCTTGAATTCTTTTTCTTTTATGATTTCAGTGTAATGTAGATTCCATGATGGATAACACAAAACAAAACAAAACCAAAACAACTCAAAGGTATTCCAGGTACCAAGGAGCATATAATAGTAAGACTCAGTATTACAGACCTGAAAGAGTCAGGGAGGTCAGGCATTAGATCTGAAGATCTTTGAGGGCAGTATCCACCAGGCAATCATCTTTCCTAGCTCAGGAATTGGCATGGAGGAGGGAACCAACATCTGGTGACCATTGAAAAAAACAGTAAAAAATCCAGGAGGACAGTATGCATGCAAAGGTGTAGAAAAGCAGACTAACAGAAAAGAGAATACAGGTGACCTTCAAATAACACAGGCTTGAACTGTGTGGATCCAATAATAAGCACCTTTTTTCCAACCAAAAGAGGATGGAAACTATCGTATTGGTGGGATGTGAAATGGGCATATACGGAAGGCTGACTTTTCCTATCCGTGGGTTCAACAGGGCTCACTGTAGGACTTGAATATGGGGTGATTTTGTTGTCTCTGGGGTCCTGGAACCAATCCCCTGTGCATGTCTAGGGATGACTACAGTTGGGTTAAATTAAAAAAAAAAAAATCTACTAAAAAGTTCTAAGAAATATTTAGCAAGAAATGTAACGTGTTGGAGAAAGTTGTTATTGTTTTCCTACAAATATTTCCCAAACAAGTTTTCTAAATCACAGCAGCTCTCGCTTCACAGCAGCCATCAACTGTCTCCCAACGACGAGCCACTTTGGGGCCCCAGCCCTTGACTGAGGATGCGATTGGTTGATCCTTTCTCTGTGTTTACTCGTTTTCCAAATATTCCCGTCATAAAAGTGGAAGGCTAGACACTGTTTTCTACTTTAAAGGAAAAGTGACACCCCCACAGTATGAATATGGCCCCGTGGCTCCCTGAGGCTCCCATGTTAGTTTAGCCATGTTTACTCCCTAATGGAAAACGGGAAGTGTCCTTTATCTAGCAAAAGACACAGGTGCGTTGCAAACAGTAAGAAATCCCCTTGACAGTGCTTTTCTGAGTTGACCCCAGTTTCTGAAAGGAGTATACATTATTTTTATAAATAGGAAAAAAAGTTATTTTAAATATATCCCAGTAAAATTTCTATTTGTTCATCCATGTCCAGGTTGCATTTTATTATCTCCAGAATGCCTTCCTAATTTTCTTCAGTGTACAATTTTAAATGAAACTTCATGTCTCAAAAATTGTCTATGTTATTATTTATATATCCCCTGCCCTGTGTCCCTTCTAAAACAACAGGTTCTTGAAGCCTATGAATCATATCTGAACATCTTCATGTTTCCTACAGGATCTGGGTAAGTGCCACCTGTAATAAATGTTCATTCAACTGAAATAAATAAAAGTGTTACTCCAGATTGTTTTATCACATATATATATGTATATATTTTTCATATTGAGGTCATAGGGAACCTGGGGTCATGTCCTGGTCCTTTTCGTTTGCACTGAAAATACACAAATGAGGGGACCATTTATATTTAGTCTCCTTTCCAAATCTCTGAGTGCCACTTCACACCGTAACCTGCCAGTAAGAACCAGATGTTGTAAAGTAATGCAGCAGTGTTATTTGAATTTATGGGAGATTTGAGAGAAGGTGGATTGCTGAAATAAAAATACCAAACTCTGGGAGCCTAGCATGCAGGTGTGCTTGCAGACTCACTGAATGGCTCGATACTGTTTTGATATCCAAGTCTCTCAACTGGGGCATGGTGCCATGTTGAATAATGTCAATCCAGGAAGTTCTACTTCAAAAGGTGTATGTCTTTGTAAAAATGAACAATAAAAAACTGTTCTGTGACAGTTTAAAGTTGTAAAGAGTTGACCCTTGAAATATCACTGAGATCAGAGAACTCGGTAACTGAGTAAGTGCAGGTCCAGCTCGAGTCTCCTAAGGACAGGCTCAGCTTCATCAGCTTTGCAAAAAATTAAACATGTCTTTCAAATTGTTTTTTAGAACCTGCTCTAAGTTTTTTTCTCCTAATTAGTTCTTTGTTATGTTAACACATCATTAAGATAACATAGTTCAAAAAATAGGAAGCAAAATATTTTTCTTAAGTATATGAATACCCATATTATCACCCCTTCATCCAATATTATGATTTAGTCATATTTGTGTGATGATGTTTTCAATGAAATTTTAAAAATACAGGTACAGTTGAAGCTCCCCTTTTTCTTTCTGCCCCCAATCTCCTTCCTATCCCTTTATTTCCCAAAGATTATCACTATTATTAATTTTATGTTTTTCTTCCAATATAGGTTTGAATAGGTATTTCTAAAGCTAAGAAAAAATTCACATTTGATGTAAAAATATTTTATACTACATATCATCATGAATCTTGCTCCTTTCATTAGATATTTTTAAATGTGTATCCACATGGGTGCACATGTGCCTGGGCTCATGTGTCACCACTGTATGTCTGATATCTGTTTGTCATTGTCCTCTAATCCATTAGTTTACTTCTGATAGTGGCAGAAATGTATGTGGCTTGAAAATTTCCATCCTCCAACATCCATCCTCGCTTATGCTTGGTATTTTCAGAGTTTTACCTTTTTCTTATCTAATTTGTATGGGATAAAATATCATTTTCATTTTAATTTTCATTTCACTGAATATATATCAGTTTTGTCATGTTTTCAAATATTTATTTTGCCATTGTATTCTTCTTTGAATTACTTGTTCATATATCTTGACCATTTTTCTGTAGGGTTGTCTGTATATTTGTCTTATTTTAGTAACTTTTCTTTAAAATTTTGAATATAAATCAGTAGTTGGTTCAATGGAATGTAAATATCACTGTGGGAGATATTCTCTTTTGCATATATATGGCATATATTACTGAATACAGTTTTAAATTTTAAAGTCAAGGTTATTGATTATATATTTAGTAATTTCTGCTCTGGGATATTCTACCTTACTCTGAAGTCATTGGGATTTTTTTTATTATTATTGTTTTCTAGAAGTCTTAGCCTTGCCTGGCTACAATCAATGGGTTTTTAATGATGTGAGATAGGAAAAACCAATTTTTCTAGTTCCTAAGTAGTACCACCTTTCTTCACTCATTTACAATGTCATCTGAGTTATTTATCAATTCTTTACATGCAAGAATCTGTTTATGAGTTCTCTTTCCTGTTTCATTGGTCTATTTTAATCTCTGTGTTTATACCACCCTTTTTTGGCATTCATGATATTCATGCTGTTACTTAAGTCTGTCAAAATTATTTCTAATTCTTCAACTTTTCAAATAATTATAGATCAACTTCTCAAATTTAATTTTAAATATAAAGTTGAGATTCAAAGTACTGAATATATAGATTAGCTTTGGAAAATGTGGCATTTTACAATATTCATATGCGTATTACATTTCACATTTTAATATCTTCTTTTGTATCCTTCAGTAATATTTAATATTCCATAAATGTCCACACATACTGATTAGTATGATAGCTTACAGGTTTGGTTACTGAGGTGAATGAGTCTTTTTCTTTCCTATTACATTTTCTATTTGTGTGTGTGCACATGTGTGTAGATGAAAAAAATGAGATAATTATTTTTTTATTCTAATGCATTGTCTAGTGTAATAGCTAACTTTAGACAGTCATATTTTCCACAAATAAGATATATTTTCTTCTCTAGTATTTTTAAACTGTGTTGCTATTTTTGGTTGTGTGTTTGTTTCTTTCTTGGCATCTTGCTACATTGGTTAAAACTTCTAGGTGGATGTTGAATAAAAATAGCCACAAAGAGTAACCTCATTTGAGCCAAAAAAAATCTTCAATTAAAAGGCTTCTGAAGTTATTAAGTATAAGGGATGGTTGGTTTTAAAGGAGAAAATTTTATCGGGTTAAAATTTTGACTTTTTTGTATATATTTTTAAAGTAATACTGGATATTTTATATTTTTCTTAAGTTATTTACACAGTATTACTGTTGTTTCAGTTCTGTTTTAATGTCTGAGCTAATTTTCTCTGTTTAAGTAAATAATAGCATCTAACAATAATTAATAATTCTTAAAATAGATTTTTGGGGCTCAACTGCTGTTTCAAAATGATTTCATTCTTCATCGCTCTTGATTTATTCAGTTAGGCATAATATCACCAATTGAAAATTATTTTCTCTGATTTCTTTGTAGTTACTAATCATTGCCTTTAAGTTCTTTTAGATTTTGCTAAAATAATACATAAAACATAAAATTTAAACTTTAACCATTTATAAGTGTACACTTCAGGAGCATTAAATATAGTCACATTGTTAAACAGATCTTCAGAAATTTCTCATCTCACAAATATGAAACTCTGTACTCATTGAACAACTTCCCTTCTCTTCCTTCCCTGTAACCTTGGTTACAACCTTTCTATTCTCTGTATCTGTAAATGTGACTACTAAATACCTCCTATAAGTAGAATCATACAGTATTTGTCTTTTCGTGACTGGCTCATTTCACTTAGTATAATGTCTTCACAGTTCACCACATTGTACCATGTGACGGAATTTCCTTTTTTTTTTTTTTATGCAGAATAACATTCCACTGTATGTATATATGACAGTTTATTTATTCATCTACTAATGGATATTTGGGTTATTTTCACGTCCTACCTATTGTCAATAATGCCGCTATTGGATTTAACCTTCAGATTGCTTCTATTTATCTAATTTTCTGCAAATGTAGATATGTTTCTTCTAATTAAAAAAAATAAATTATATTTATACTAGATACTCTTTAGTGTTACTACAACCTCTACCTGAATATGAATTTATCATTTTGTCATCTTTTCTGTTACTCAGTGGAAAAAGACTAGTTTTAAGGAAAATATTGTGTATGTCTTTTATAGCTTCTCTGCCACTTTTTTTTTTTTGCTTCTTCTGCAATTATTATTAGACATATGTTGGAAATTCAATTTTTGTCTTACATGTTTTAAATATATAAATCCTTTAGTTCTATTTTTAGTTCACTAATTTCTTGACTCTGTTGATCATATCCAGTCTAGAATGTATCCCAATTATTTGCTATATTAAATTTAATGGTTGCAATTCCCACATAGCTAATTGATCCGTTTTTTAAATCTAGCTCTTTTTGTGTTATATATGTTTGGTTGTAGTTTTCCATACTATAATGATTTAAGTCTAAGTTATTTTTCAAAGCCATGTAGCCTGTTAATAAAGATATCTCAAATTATCAACTACATGTTCTTTTATATAACTATTTGTGGTAGAATTTCTGGTGTTATCTATAAGTAATTTGTTCTATAATGAATAAGAAGACTTCAGAAAAGAAAAACAATTATGTGAAGCCTCGCTGTCAACCTCTCAATTAGGTATGATAATCTCATACAAAAAGCAGAATGAACTTTGTTCTCGCCCATCTGTGTTCCTGAGATTCAGTGACATGACAATAAATGGTCTCTTCTTTATAGATGAAGACATTTTTTTTAGTGTCCAGTCTCTACTGACCACAAATATATGACTGACGAATTTATACTAGTTTTGTGAGAGTTCGGAGAGGGGAGTAATGAGTGGATAAAATGAATCTTTGATTTAGAGATTCTATAAATTATGGAATATAATTTTTAGTTACATGTCAAAGGCAGAGTTAGATAAATTAAAAATGAGCTTCATCCCCATACAAATACTGAAGGAGATCTAAATTAGTATACACATTCAGATGCAACTGGTTTTTATAAATGCATCTTGAATGGTTCACATGGGCCAGTGACTGTTTCTACATGCTCTGTATTTTAATCATCAAATATATCTTGGTAGAAGGTTATCTTTGTTCTACTTTATTATAGAAAAAAACTGAGGCTCATAAAATCCAATTCACTGCCATTGGTTATATAGTACGTGGCAGAGCTGGAATGTAATACTAGGTTCAGAACTCTTTTTACTATAGTACAGGAGCCATGATGGAAATATCAATTTGGATATTCATTGTTTTGAATTTTCTACCCATCCTTGGAGTCTCTCCTTCTACCCTAGGGCTACTTTGTCTTTCTCTCCTCAGAGGTCTGCTAAAGTAATGGACAATTAATGAAGCAGCCCCTGCTGTAGGAAGGCACAAAGACTCTGAAGATACTGCTTTCTTGGAAACCTGAAAAGAATTCTTAGTATGGCATGACCAAAGATAATGCAATAGTTGGGTTTTTATTAGCAATTAAATGATATTAAAACAAAAGGCAATGGAAATCTCAAAGACAAACTGAGATAAATATATGTTTAATCTCCTGAGGTGGAGCAGCAAATGTCCAGGAAAGGAATAGCTCAAGAAGTCAATTTGGTCCCTGTCAAAGGAGGAAATTTCAACTAATTGAGTTCTAAAGATCTAATCGGCTTCTACTAGCAATTCATGTATTGGGCAGCCCTCTGTTTACAGAATCGAAGGAACTCCAGTGAGCTGAACAGAGGGCCTGGGCTTAGTAAGCAGAAAGGCCTGAAGAAAGTGGAAACAAGGAAGAAAAAATGACCAGACACTTCAAAGTTACTTTCCTTATAGGGAAATTTGTCGGCTTAAGGGATTTGGCTATTATCACTCTCCTGATTACTTGAAAGGGAAATGCCTTAGGTTTCGGTTTGGCGATATATAACCTTAGCATGAGTGACTCCATTTGGGGCCTGCTGTCTGTTAACATCCCTGTTCTAATGTATTCTTCAGAAGGGCAGTGCTACGTTGCTCCTGCAGTCGGAGGGAGATGCATACTCACAGGAACTGTAGGCTGCCGACCTTGAAGAGAACTCACAAAATGATAAGGAATGTCTTTCTAACCCTCAGGACAACAAAACTAAAGTCTATGAAACTCCTTCTAATGGACCCAATGTGTGCTCTACTTTATTCATTGTTTGATTTTCCCTCTTAAGGGAAGTACTTTCCCTTAGGATTCCTATCAAATACTGCCTTACAGTTTGCATTGCTCATTTGATTATAAAAGCTCAGTTTGATATAAAATTTAAAATGTACTTAACATAGAACTGTATATATGCCAAAACTTCCATAGACATTAATTGGACCTCCGTTTTATTTTATGCAAATACAGAGTGAATATAACAGCCTTATAAGCAGAGTGTACTCATGCTTCAAATAAAAAGAAATATAATTTTATATAACTAGATAAATTAAAAAGAGAAACCAGCTCTACTTATTAATAGAGTCTGAGAACATATATAGTCAGAATAGTATGCACAATCAAATTCTGCAAATGTTTATACAGTTCAGTTTCCAATTTCCCCAATGATCTGGAAATTATTTTTTGAATTAATCTGACTAAAACTGCCAGAAGTTGCAAAGCCACAGGGGTAGTTAGGCATGGATAAACTGTGCACTGAAATTGATGCCATCTGACCAAATGGGAGTGGGTGGCCAGATCCGAAGTCGGAGATGATAAATTTGTAGTTTCCTTTCAGCTGGCTGAGTTTCCCAAACATTCATCCTGATCTTTGCCCCGGACCCCCCTGTGATTTCAGGGTTGTGATCAGAAATCTGGAGCCCATGTTGAACTTGTCTCTGCTGACACATTTCTCTTTACTTTTTCTAGAATAACCTTTAAATAATTTATTTAAAATGCATTTAAAATGTATTAACACTAAAATGTGTGATTTTCTATCATCACAAAGGACAAAGCTTAGGGGCCCAATTGATTTGATGTGTTGACTAATGATTTCCATGTATGGTAATTGTTCAGTGACTTCTTCAAGTTCAAAAAGACGGTAGAAATTGGAGCTTGCATGGACTGAATTGATAACCTTTATTATTATTGTAGCCGTTATTTTGTTATTTTCCCTGTTCAAGCCAATCAAATATACAATCTTCGTGACCATCAAGGAAGCATTAGGAATGGTGTATTCTTAATTTAGATTTATTCCTAAAAGGTGCCAGTATTCATATGATCTAAAGAGAAGTGATTTCCCCACTCAATAAATACAAATTTCAATTTGGTTGGTAGGATTCATGGATAGGCATGTGAAAGTTAACTAACTAAAATATTAACAAATCAAACAGGTTATCAATTTGAGCCTTATAAAAATGCAGTATTTACTCTACATTACATAACTCTGTTTGATGAAATGTTGGGAAATAACACCTCATCTCTGCAAACCTCAGCTGTATCTGTAACAGGAAATGAAATAGGGTGATCTTGGAAAATCTTTCTGGCTCTCACAGTCTACAAAGGGATGTCTAAAGGCTAAGGATTACCTTTTTTTCTAAAACTTCACATGATTTTCAGTGCTATAATATCAAGGGCACAAAATGATTTCTTTTAAAAAAAACAAGGAACATGAGGAGCCAGACTAATAAAGAAAAGTAGTGGTAGTTTTCACGCCATCAGTACATAACTTTTCTGTTTTGGTGTATGTCCTATACTTGGTGCAATTTACAAGTTTGTTCTAAGAATGAGAGTAGAAACTTCTAAAGTGTCTTTTCTATCCCTGTCATAGAATGATCTTTGGCCTTGAATTGCTTCGCCTTATGCACATTTTAATTCCTTCTCTGAGTGAATCTTGTCTCAATTATCTTTGGCTAATCACTTGCTGATACCAAGCTATAATTTAGCTAGCAAAGAAGTTCCAATGTATTTTATAAATAGCAAAGATAAAGAAATATGTGCAATATTAATCCATTCAGCATCAATCATTTTTGCGCTAAGTGAATGTTTATTTTCGACTTCTTTGTACACCCAGGCCTTTACTTTGGCAAATGAAAGCACAGATATCCTGGAACAAAGGGAAGAATCAATTCTGAGGCAGAGGCAGAGCAGTTGGGCGGAGTTTCCTTTTCTTCCCAAGGGTGGGGTGCCTTCCCTGTTCTCACTACATCTGGCAGCACAGATGGCAGGAAAATTAATAGAAGGGAGGCAGTGTTGACCTCATGTGGATATAAACAAGTCCTGAGACTACACAGGCAGGCAAATCTGATAATATCCTTAGAAAAGACCTTGAAAGTTCACTGAGTTCAGCTCCCTGCTGCTGAGAGAGCCGTGCTTGACAAGGTCTGGTGTCCTGGGCTATCATCCTTTAGGTAATGTGTACAGAGATACTAGGATGGGTCACTGAGAAAAACCATGCAGTCCATCTCCCTAGGTAAATGTAAGAATAGTATATGAACATATGTTTTATATTAGTATATGTTGTTGGAGATGGGGTTAGAGAAAATTACTATTTTTTTTTTCATTATATGCATTAAACCCATTATTGGAATCTTCAAGGCAAAAAGCTTATAGAAAAATGTCGATCTTTAAACACTTTAGTAGGGCTAATCCAACTGGCTTGTGTCAAGGAGATGCTGGTAATTGATAGTAACCATTAAGTAAATGTTATTTGTTGATTATGGAATCATTGATCCAAAAAATGATCTGGGATTTATAAATGTTGTTAATGGCAGCTCTAGATTGGTGATTCAGACATATTTAACAGGCTGACCTAAGATTTCTTCCCACTCCCATCTCTAACACCACTTCTCATTAAAGGCAGTTTCGTGTGGCAACGGGTCCTAACCCACGGCCTGCTGGAGGGTTTTAAAGGCAGATTTGCTGATTAAAGGGACACATGGACCTTGTGGTTTGCCTTCTCCCTTACTACTTTTCTTGAACATGAAATGGTGATACATTACTTCACCTTTATCCGTGGTTTCATTTTCCAAGGTTTCAGTGACCCGTGGCCAACAGTGGTCTGAAAATATTAATTGGAAAATTCCAGAAATAAACAATTCGTAAGTTTTAAATTGCACACTATTCTCAGTAGCGTGGTGAAACTCTTCCTGTCCTTCTCCCTTCCACCCAGTATGTGAACCCTCCCTTCATCCAGCATCATTGTGCTGACTACGTAGATGCCATGGGTATCAGATCGACTCTACTCTCACAGTATCAAGGTGTTCGTGTCCAAGTAACCCTTATTTTACTTAGTAATGCCACTAAGGTGCAAGAGTAGTGATGCTAGCATATTGTTATAGTTGTTCTCTTTTATTATTAGTTGTTGTTAATCTCTTACTGTGCCTAATTTTTATAATAAGCTTTATAATAGGTGTGTCAGTATTAGGCATGTTTTCAGGCACCCACCAGAGGTCTTGGAATATATAAGGCTGGACTACTGTATATTGCAACCATTGAAGTAAAGCAAGAGAATACCATAATAAAAAAGCATATGTATTTTAAAATTCACAAAAAAATACGTCACCATGTTATGATACAATGATCATATTTTCAATTTTTAAAAAGATTCCCACTTAAGTAAGGAAGAATATGTCTTCCCTTCTAATCAGTATTCTTGTCTTCTGTTTCCAGTTTTAATTGCTCGCACACACACTTGCACTCACAATGACAAGATTTGTGTGCTGCAGGAGGCAGGAGACTTTATGCTTGATGGAGAAGACAGGCTGCTCTGATGAGGCTCATGCAGCAGGTGTCTGATGGACTATTATTTAATCTCTGCTTTGGGAAAGAGCAATCAAATGATAGCTGTTGGTATTTGTTTAATAAAAACTCCAGATGTTGACAACGTTTCCCCATGGCCATTGATACATAATGATTTGCACACAGCTGCTAAAAAAAACATCGCGCCCAATGACTTCATGATTGTCGCTAGGAATAATTCTTTTTTCTTTGTGTGTTTTATGCACAGCGACTCACATATTTTTCAAGTGTTAAATTGGGCCAGCTAAGTAATACTTATTCACATTTATTCTTTCATACTTCCATAAAGTGTTCTGACGTACATTAATAGGGGCATTTTAATGGGACAACGGGATGTCATCATTTTGAATCTCTAGTTAACCTGGAAATGCACCTTTCTGTGGGGCATACTATGAGTATATATATATCTGTGTGTGTGTGTGTATATATATATATATATATATATATATATATATATATATGTTCAAACTTTGAACCCAGGCAAAGAGAGTAGAGCACAAATGTTTTTTTCTTTCAATTTATAAAACAGTAATTCAAATTTGGACTCTTCCACTATTTATATGTTTCTTAGGATTTTAAACAATATTTTCTTATTTTTATTCTTTACACGTCAGCTAAATGTCACAAAGGGAAACGTCCTGAACTTGTCCAACATCCACAGAAATATTTTCAGAGCTATTTCTGCATAACTTTGGGATTGATAGATATTCTCCCCGCAAAGAGAAAAGACTAGTCTTCTCTAGACACATAAGAAGGTGACAGGAACTTTACAAGAACGAAAAATATTAACAGAAATAAGTGTCATATACATTTCTTTATTATTCTTTTCAGTTCTTTCATGGGTATTCTCTTTAATAGGACATGGGTAATTCTGATGAGCTTTTTCAGGGAACAAGGTACAATGCCGAGCTGCTGCGTGGCAATGCTCTGTAGCTGAGTGTCGTCCTACAGATTCTGCAGAAGGTGAAATGTCTGAAGTGTCCAGTCACCAGGGAAGAGACTAGTTTTGTCTGCCCGCCTCACCTTCCCAGCCAGGTCCTTGTAAGTTAGCTCACACGTACAGCAGGGCTGCTTGGCTTTTCTTTCTTTCCTCCACCTCAGAGTTTGTCACTGTTTGAATGTGAATGGCCGCAGATACATAAGCCAAAACTGAAGTCACTAAGAAGGTGTGGTTGAAGAATTGCAGTATAAACACTAAATAATTACAGAATACAATAGTAGGTTCCTATTGCTGCTATAAAAAAATGCCACAAACTTATTGGCTGAACACAAATTTATCATCTTATAATTCTGGAGGTCACAAGTAGGACACAGGTTTAACTGGGTTGAAATGAAGGTGTCGTCAGGGCTGTGATCCCGCTGTAGCTTCTGGGGGAGATTCCATTTCCTTGCCTTTTCTAGCACCTCGACAGGCCTTGCTCTATCCATGGCCTCTTCCTCCATCTTTAAAGCCAGCAGAACACCCTCTTGAAATCTCTTTCTAACTCTGACCTCCATTTCCATTGTCAATTTCTTTCATTCTCTCTGACCCTCCTCCTTCCATCTTGCAAGGAACCTTGCGATACATTTCCTTCACATGTCTAAGCCAGTATGACCTCTTCATTATGAAATCCTTAACTTAATAACACCTGTAAAGTCCCTGGTGCTTTGTAAGGTAATATATGTACAAGATCCAAGGGTTATGACACAGACATATTAGGGAGTATTATTCTGCCACAAATACTCAAAAATTATATACTATCCTTGCAAAATCCAGATGAAAGCATTTAATTCAGAAATGTTCTATAGAGGTAATTGTAGGACATGGTCAATTTTTTTAAAATAGCCCTATAATTTATTAAAAGTTTCAAACTGGTTTTTGAAATATGTATGTGTGTGTGTGTGTGTGTACACACCCACACAAGGTCTGTCCAGAAAGTATCCATTCATGTAATATTAACATGTTATATTAGCAAGGGCTGTATACTTTCCAGACAGGCCTTGTATATGTATTTAAATGGTCAAATGTTGCAGAAGCCTAAGTAAGATAACCAAGAGCATATAAGATTTAGATAGCTATGTGAGGCTAGTTACACTATACTAATTACTATTGGTTAATCAATTAGAATATGAAGATTAGAATATGAGTGCATATAATTTAATATAAACCTATTTGTAAAAAAAATATGTAATAGAACAAGCATGATTGATACTTTTATTGAAGCCTCTTTTTACTCCCTGTTTATTCATTAAGCTCATTTTGACTTGGTGGTGGAGCGTAGTTGGATTGGGAAAACAAAGCAGCAAAAGCAGAATGAGATGAGTGTAAAATATGGGACATAAAACTTTCTTGGTTATTCTATTATGAGAGAAAGAAGCAATAGAATCATTGAGAGATAAGTGAGGGGGAATACATGCGGAGGTGATTAGTCTTCTGCAATTCACCATGTAAATGTAAGTTTTATAATAAATGTAACACAGGTTGGGGCGAGGTGGTCCCATAAACAGAGAGGAGTGGGCAAGGTCGAGCACAGTGAGGTGTTTTAATAAAGGGTCATTATGAAACTGAACCACCTCTTGGCTGCAGGGGAGGGCACCTGCTGTCAGGTTATTGGGAAGGTGTTGGGCCCCCATAGCCACTGATGGGCAGATTCTGGCTGCTCAGCAAGTTGATCCACCTGACATGCCCTTCAGTGGAGTGTCTACAATCCCCAGTTTGGCAGTCAGGAAATCTTTCCACATGTCGAAACTATACATGTGATTTTTCTAAATCCCAATGGTTGTGAATACAGGAAAATATGGATATTGCAATAGGCAACTCCTTATTTAAAAAGGACAACTACAACAAAAAAATAACACTTCTATACTTTAGTATAGGGCAAAAATAATTTGAATGTGCTATCCAGGTCCCCATCTAGGAGAACACTCTCCTTGAACTCCACATTCCCCTTCCAGATTCTACATGTTTGTTTTTCATTCTTACCTTACCTCCCATACACTCCTCAACTCAAACCTAATAACTTAATAGCTTTGAAACAACTGTTAAAAGTAAAAAAACAAAACAAAACAAAAAAACACAATGCTTTAATGTTTAAAGCAATAGACTTTTCAGTCACTAATTTCACTGGGTTTCTCAGCAACTGTCAACATGCTTGACCGATCTTCCTACTTTCAAATATTTTCTTTGGCGGTGATGACACACACTTTCTTAGATTTTCCACTATCTCTTTGGCTGCTGCTTATCCGTTTCCTTCACTGGCCACCTCTTCTATCCAACCTTGGACCACCTAGTGCATAATCTTGGTTCCTCAGAAATCTCCTCCATTGTCAAAGTTTCCAACACCCACAATACTGTGTTGATAGTCCCATTTATTTCTCTATTTCCAACCACTTTTGTCATCTCATATATATGCAATTGCATAATTAAAATCCGACACACATATCTCACACCTATTTTAAACTAAATATATTCCCACCAATAGAGGATTTTTTGCCTCAAAATTCTCCTGCAGTGTCCTCTATCTCAGCAAGAAACTAAACCCCTGCTTGCACAGAAAACCACACGCCAACTCCCGCTGATCCTACCTCTACACATTGTTGAAGTCCAGCTGCTTGTCACTGCTGCCCCTGCAGGCTCCCCAGTGCAAGCCACAGTCATCTCTCTCTCTCTCTCTCTCTCTCTCTCTCTCTCTCTCTCTCTCTCTCTCTCTCTCTCTCTTTTTTTTTGAAAGCCAGTTAAATTTAGCAGTGGAGGTTGTATACCAACTTTAGTGACACTAGTGTTAATAAGTTCTGACAACCCGCTACCACCGGACCAGTCTGCACAATCATCTTTTTATCAGGTAACTACTGAGTCATTCTGCTCTCATCTCGCTCTCATCCATGCTCCATTCAGGAACCACAGTGATCTGTTAAAGAAGCAAACACTGTCTACAAGGCACTTCATGTTTTGGCCTCTGCCTGAAACTCCTGAGTTAAGATCAACTTTTTCTCTCCCTTCCAGACACAACTTTTACCCCAGTCCCCCTCATTCTCCTCCAGCTGCGCTGATCTTCTGTGTCTCTAACACCACAAACCTTGTTCCTATCTTAGGGCATTTATACTTTCTATTCTCTGCCAGGAACATTCTGCTCACACACCACTTCTTCATATCCCCCTTTCTGGTCTTGCAGACTATGTTGGGCATACCTTTATACTCACATAGTAACCACTGTGTGTGTATCTCCCTATTGATGTTGCATGATTAGTTCATGGGCCATGACCCAGTCCCTTGATCCACTGCAGTATTTAAACAACACCACTCTTCCCTTGCTCACAGTGATTTTAAATTAAAAAATACATTTGAACATATGAATATCTTAATGGATGGAATAAATAACAATTTTCTATCATAGAGGCTGAGTAGGGTCAGCTGCAAAGAGAACAAGAAGAAAAGATTCCAAACTATGCTGTTTATTATGTGGGATTTTCTCATACTGAAACTACAGAGATCATGCCTCCTAATGACATTATAAAATAAATCACTGGAAAATAATACACACTATTTAAAGAAATGCTTTCAAAATCTGTAAAATAAATAATTCAGGGGCAAGAGCAAAATTAAAATGCCAAAATATAAATTCTAGCACAAAAATTGAGGAAAGAAGAACAAAAGACTCAAATAGAGTTAGAAATATAGAAAGGAAGTAAAAGTTGATAATGTAGACATTAAACTATAAAATTAAGAAAGTAGAAAGCAAAATTAGGAAGTGAAATTAGAAACTAGAAAAAAATAGTCAAGAAAAGAA
>RJWJ010008926.1:0-51750 GCA_004363605.1 Indri indri
AGAGAACCCGGCCTCTTAGGGGGGGATGCAGCACGGCATTCGGTCGTGGACAGCATAGATGACAGGGATGAACTGGAGCAAGAGCAGATGGGAGTGGGCAGGGGGGTGAAGCTCTGTGAGGAACTGTTGACAGATCCGAGGGAGAGAAACAGGGCACGTATGATCTTAGGAAGACCTATCTTGAGGAATGGCGAGAAGACCAGGTTCGTGTGTCTTCACTGGGAGAAGACATAGAAGAGGAAATCTAGACCAACAATTCCTTCCCTGAAGTGCTCCCGGAGTTATTTTCATAGTAAGTTCCCATCCTTGATTGTCTTCAGAGAATGCAAGGTGACCGGCCACCAGCTGGGGAGGAAACTTGCTGTGAGATTTGGATTCGGATAGATGTGAATTCAAATCTAGTGTCCAACACTTTCAAACTGTGTGATCTTGAGTTCTCTTGGTTTCTATTTCCTTGTGTGTAAAGGCAAATAACAACACTTGTTTGCAATTTTTTTGTTAAAAAGAAGTAAAGTAAACTGTTTGTTAGATGGTCTCTAGCATGTTGTCTATAATCAACCCACACACTTAAAAAAGGATCTTTGGGTCAGGTGGGTGAGAGTGGGGAGGTGGGGGCCAGATAATCTTCAAAGTCTTGTCTAATATTCCTATATTCTAGTGTGACTCTGGGCATTGTACTTCAATTTCTGGCCTCATCAAACATGTGATTATTTTCTATCTATTTATGCCCCTTGTCGTTCCACAAAGAGTTCAGTTGGCTAAGAAGGGAAAAAGACAGATATGCCTAAGGGAGAAGAACATGTGTATAAACAATTATGACCCTGAAGTGAGGGTTCTAAGGGTGACAGGCTCTGTGAAAACGCTGATCCAAACAGGCCAGGCATCCCATTGGCAGGGACTCCCCTCCCCCCAACAGTCCCCAGGGCCAGTTGCCTGCTGCGTTGGTGATAGAAAAGGCTCCATTTGGCTCCATTTCAGACAAGTTGAATGAACATCATTAGAGAAATGGAAAAAGGGTGATGGATGACTTGGATGAAATCACAGAGAGAACATGGATCACATTTGCATTTGACTCAGGGCTGGGGGTGGGGGAGAGCTGAAACGCTAGCTGACATCATCAAAATTCTGAAAGATCTAAGCAGGTTGTAACAATGACTTGAAATGAACTGGGTCAAACGTAAAAGGGGGAAAGAAATCAAAGTCCTGCATCTAGATTATAAAATGAATCAAGCTTTGTAAACATAATGACAAGGACCAAGTTGAAAATGGAAAAGGTTGATTGATTTGGCTCTAACAAACTATAAAATGTGCATGTCAAAAACACTATAAACAAGATGAAAAGGCAAATATAAACTGGGAAAAATAATGGCAACAAATATGATAGCAGGAGTGCGTTGATAGGTTTAAGAGGTCTTTCAAATCAAGAAGGAAAAGAAAAATGCTCCATTAGAAAAATGACGAATGAAGGAAAACTGTCAAGAAGATAAGAAATCTAAATAGTCAAACAGTATGTGAAAAATGTTTACCCATAGTATTTAAAAAGTGCAAATAAAAACGAAAGTGGAATACTTTTGTCCCTCATCAGATTAACAGTGAACTTAAAGGAGTAATGATAATCGATGTCGGCAGAACTCAGGAGAAGGAGAAGGCTCGGCCACTGCAGGAGAGGGTCAGCTGGCATGGCACGGCCTTGATGGAGGTCAGTTCTGCAATGGGTATTAAAAGCCTTAAAAACGTCCGAACACCTTGCCCTAGAATTCCACTTTTCGGAATTTGTCCCAAGAAGAAACCAGGGAAGGATACAAAGATGTAATATACTAGGGAATTCATGGCAACATTGTTTAGAACAGCAAAAAGTTAGTAACAACTCATTAATAAGGGATTTATTAATTAGGATAATCAGAATAATGAAATACCACGCAACCACCAGAAATCACTGATGTGAGAAAATGTTCACAGTGTGTTGCTGTGGAGGACGTGAGATGCACTGCTCAGATCCTCCCTCAAGGAAGGACCTGCTACCACGTGTGTTAGTTCCTTCAGGGGTTGTCTCAGCTTCAGAGAGCAGCCGTAGCCAGGACACATCTTCCGTGGCTTGCCCATATCCAGTGGTTGTTCGAGGTAGGGGTATAAAAGCCCAGCCATTTGTGCCCAATGAAGAACATTCTGGTAGAGCGTAGTGGTCCCCAACCTTTTTGGCACCAGGGACCAGTTTCATGGAAAACAATTTTTCCATGGACGGGGGTGGGAGGGAGGCAGAGCTCAGCTGGTGATGCCAGCGATGGAGAGCAGCTGCAGCCCAGTTCCTAACAGGTCACTGACTGGTACCGGTCTGCAGCCTGTGGATTGGGAACCACAGCTCTAGAGCTTCCCATGAGGTTGGCTTGGTGTCGAGCCTGCTGTGGAGAAACAATTCTTCATGAATATTTTTATATATCCTATAGGGTTTGGAATTTCTGGGCAAAGAATACCAGCAAACCTGGTTAAAAAATGACTGAATTATTAACATGCCTTGCAAGTTACAGCTAGTGTGTTGCTCCAAAAAGATTTAAAGGCTTACCTTCCTTGAAGACATTTACTCACATTCTAGGGTAATAAATAAGCCTAGAGATGCTTTCCTCTCTCCTGCAGAAACATATATTTATTTTTCAGATGAAAAATCTCTCTTCAGAGGGGAGTGTGTGCAGATGAACTAGCTATCCTATATAACTTCTGAGTTTCAAGATTTGGGGGTTGCAACCTATGCTGCAACACTGCTGAGTGCATAGGGTAACATCTGGGGATTGGGGTGTGGGGAACAGGTGCTAATATGCTCTGTGAGTGAAAAACGGTCTGTTCTCTGAACCAGAGATTGCATGTTTCTGGTCAGAATCAACCTTTCCGTCTTTCTTATCTTTCTCTCTCTCCCTCCCAACCCCACTGTCCATATAATAGATAGATGCATACATATACGTATACATACAAACTTAACCCCTGCATTAAAGTTTGACTTCTCCCTCTGCCTCATCCTTCTCGCTCAGGTGTTAATCCCTAATAAGCATCTTGCACTCCTCCAAAACTGTCTCTGTGTTTGCCTCTGGAGAACCCAACCTGAAACAGTTGCTGATTTAAAAAGAAAAGCAGTCTATAGAACATAAATACAGTCAAATTTTTGTGCTCTATATGAGGTGGATTGAAAGAGAGAAATGACAAAATCACAAAATATTAATGATGGTTTCCTGTTGGTGGTGTGATAATTGTTTTTCTTTGCACTTTTCTGCACTTTCCAAATCTCCTGCATTGAGCACTTATTACTTTTAATTATAGGGTCTGCCAAAATGCTATTGCCACACGCTGTATTTAGCGGGAAGTGAAGGTGGGGTTAGGGATGGAATAGCTGATATTTATAGACGGCTGGCTATGTGGCTGGCACTGTTTTAAGCAGTTCACATTTAATTTCTCCTTGTATACTCAGGGCAATCTTATAGGCGAGGTATTATTATCTCTTCCTCATAAACGGAGGAAAGTGAGACACAGAATATAAATAACTTGCTCAAAGTAGAGGAGTCAGGTCTGAACTCAGGCTTCCTGTCCTCAGAGCCTGTGCTTTGAATGCTCTCAGGGTTCCCATCTCAGCCGTATCCTCAGGTACACAAACTAGGTCCTGGCCAACTTCCCCTTGTAAGTCTCCAATGACTCCTCTTTGTCCAAACTCTATGCCCTTCGTTCACTTACAAGGCCCATGACCTGGCCCATCTCTATCTGCAAACCCTCTCGCCACTCCTCCCATTCCCTGAGCGCCCATCTCTTGGCACCTGAAGATCATTTTTCCATCCCTGGAGCCCCTGCCCTGGAATGCTCAGTGTATAGACTGCTTCCACCCTTCGCGTTCCAGCCTAACTGTGCCCTCTTTAGCCTTCCCTGGCCTCCTTCCGTGTTTCTCTTCTCTCCTGCTCACCCAACACGGTTATTTCCGAATTCCCAGTTTTGTTTGATCGTGGCTTGTGGCATCTGGTAAAGACCTCCACACTGTTCAGTCACCTGGATATGTACTATAGCAAAGGCAGGCTCTGGAGCCAGATTGTCTGGGTTCAAATCCCAGCTCTTTCTTCACTAACAATGCAGCACTGGGCAAGTGAGTTATTTCTTTGTGGGCTGGGGGTGGTGGTTCATGCCTGTAATCCTAGTACTTTGGGAGGCTGAGGTGTGAGGATCACTTGAGGTCAGGAGTTCGAGACCCCATCTCTACTAAAAATAGAAAAAATTAGCCGGGTGTGGTGGTGTGTGCCTATAATCCCAGCTACTTGGGAGGCAGAGGCAGGAGGATCGCTTGAGCCCAGGAGTTTGAGGTTGCTGTGAGCTAGGCTGATGCCACGGCACTCTAGCCTGGGCAACAGAGCAAGACTCTGTCTCAAAAAAAAAAAGGGTTACTTCTCTGTGTCCCGGTTTCCACATTTATAAATGGTTTATTTAGAACACTGCCTGGTATATAATGAGAACCCCCTCTGTCTATACAGCCTAGGACAGCAGGGATACATCTCACCACATGCATTGAGCTCCTAACACAGTACCTGGCACACACACAGACTCCACCAATATTTTTTGAGTGAAGAATGAATGAGAGGATTGGATCTCATAAATGCTTATCTAATGCTTAATACTTTCATCTGTCTGGGTATGACTATGTTGACAGCTTCTCTTGTATTAAGTTTTGTATCTTGCCAGGGGAGAGAGCTCGTACAACAAACCTGTGCAAAGCTTTGCCTGAGAACCATGTAAGGTCTAAGTGTGCTGTTTACAGAGCATGAGTCTCACATATGAACTCAAGGTCTGGCTCGCAGTCCAAGTGCATTTTTTTTTTTTACCGATTAGACTTAAATCTTTGAAGTGAGGTGGACTTGGAAAACCCTTGCATAGTGTTTAGGACCTCATCATTCCAGCAGGACCACACACTCTCCATCCTCTTGCCAAAGTCAATACCTAATGCTAAGAGAGCTTCAGAAACTGGTTTTATTTTCCATCTTCATTTTTCATGGGTGACACAATCTTCCAGTTAAAGATACCTCTTCCACTGTAATTGTTCCCTTATCTATCAACCTCTTTTTGACTATGATCTTCTAGAGTTTAGTGACTGCTCTTTATTCATAGTGCCTGACACAAAGTGCACATTCAGTCAGCTCTAAATGCCTGGTGATGCAATGACTGATGGAATGAACTGATTAATTAATTACTAATTAATTGATTAAAGTTTACTAAAGACAGGACCATGTCATCTTTGTATCCTCAGCAGCTCTAGCGCAGACAGGCATGTAGTAGATGCTCAATGAATTCATGCAGTTGGCCATTTATCCATCAGTGTTGGAGCTGTGGAAATAGTGATGAGCCCTGAAAGCATTTACTCTGCCCTGGAAGGAAAATCGGAATGAGTGAATGAATGAATGGCCGAATTGCTTTGTTGATTTGATTATCTTAGTTTGCAAAGCAGCAAACACCACACTCAAACCAGAGGTCTCCCGGGGTTACTATTTCCCCCAGAGAAAAAGCTGGGGTGCCGGGGGGGAATGAGAGGTGAGGAATCAGCTGGATGGTTAAGCAGAAGAAAGTGCAAGACACAGACTGAGGCTGAAAAGGAGCTGGGAAGGTGTAGTGTTTGCAGAGGAGGCAAGACAAAACCAGAAGACTCAAGACGAATCAGAAAAATTGTTCCCCAAGAACCTGGTCAGGGTCAGGACACAGGAAGGATGTCGAGAATCTCAGGAGTGGGAGTTGTCAGGGATGAATCCAAGACAAAGTCTGGTTGGCCACGGCAGGTGGTTTTGGACATGCTCTCCTGCTGGGGCTGCCATCAGTGGTCAGTTCGCAGTGAGGACGCATCCCTTTTAAAGCAGCTGTGTCCCCATTCTTCTGTGTGATACATCCTTCTCCAAAGTCACAACTGTCTCACCAGGAGTTGTCGGATTCACGGGGTTCACACCATCAGAATAGGAAAGTCCTTTTTTTGGTTACTGGCTCACAGGTGAGATGCACAGAATCTGCTGAGTCTCCCTGCAGACTCCCCAAACACTCAGTTTTTACCGCACCCTGGCTGACGTTCACAATGAAATGCACCAGGATGACCTCATCAGTGGCTAAAATATTGAAACAAGTCCATGCTAACTGGTAAAAAGCCACTGCCCTC
This sequence comes from Indri indri, assembly GCA_004363605.1. Taxonomy (NCBI): domain Eukaryota; kingdom Metazoa; phylum Chordata; class Mammalia; order Primates; family Indriidae; genus Indri; species Indri indri. Next base: position 6,158 of record RJWJ010008926.1, read on the forward strand.
AACACCAACCGCCCCCGCCCCCCCGCCCCATGAATGGCCCCTCCCTGCCACCCGCCAGCCCAGCCCTTTGCTGGGAGAATGCCAGGCATGGCAGGAGCCTTCAGGGCTGACCTCAGCAACCTTCCGTTCCATTTGACTTTCGCCCACTTGACATCCATTGTCAAATATTTTTAATAACCCCTGCCTCCATCACATTGCCTTACTTTACTGGTAATTGTTTATTTCTGTCTCCCCCAATACTTTCTCCAAGCTGCAACCAGAGTAATCTTTCTAAAGTGTAAATCCTACTACTCTTTGGCTTAAAACACTTTGAAGGATTTGCATTGGCCTCATGAAAGCACCCAGGCTCCTTAACCTGGGTTGCAAGGATGCCCCAGCTCTCACTCCATCCTCACTTAAGCCCACTGTCCACTCTCTACTCCAGCTGCACTGAACTCTCCAGCTCTCCCAAAGCTCCACGGTCTCACCTCTTCAGACCACCCCTGGAACTTCCTGCTCCCTCTCTGACCAATGCTGCTCCAAGTCCTAACCTTTCCATTCCTGACACCTCAACTTTACTTAAGTGCTGCTTCCTCTCAGAGTCCCCACACTGTAGGAGTCCCCCATCAGAGCACTTAACACATTTCATTTCAATATATGGACAGTGTCCATCCTCAAAACTGTACACTCTATAAGGACAGAGCCATGCGTGTCAGGTCTACCCTTGTATTTCTACCATCTTCCATAGTAGCAAAAATACGAAATGGGTGAAATATGATAAATATTTGCCAAATAAATAAATGTTTTTCCCACTAGGATGTGAGCTCCTTGGGCTCCTGGATCTTTTATAAATGCCCACCCCACCTCCCATCACATGGGGCATAATTAACTGCTCAGTGAATATTTATTGCACCTTTGAACAGAAATAGGACTTAGACACAAGAAAACCAGTTTAGTTCCATGCCTGTCCCTTATCTCTGTGTCTTTGGGCAAGTCTTGTTCTGTCTTAGAGATCAACATTCTCACCTGTGCACTAGGATGGCAACAACAACTTTGCAGAGCAAATAAAAATGAGAATTAGCACTCCTGTGACTCTCCTCTGTGCCAGAGAGTATCCTACGTGCTGTAGGAATCTTATCTGATTAAAAGCAATTCATATGAGTAGATGTAATTTCCACTACTATACAGATTCTGGGAGGAAGAACAACATGCCCAAACACACACACACAGAGAAATATACTGAGTCGGGATTTCAACCCATCTCACCTGACCTCAAAGTTGCTGCTCTTTTTGCTATCCTCTCCTGCCTCTCTGGAAGGATGAGAGGAGGATTTGAGGTTCCACCTATTTATCTACGCATGGTGACACCATGTCAAACACGTGGTAGGTATGCAACAATTGATCATTGGAGATGATTTAAGTCCTATCTTGCTTAAATGCAGGTTCAGAACAAGTTGATCCTACTGGATCCCATCTAGTCCTGGGATCCCAATATGTGGAAACAAGAGGAGATGATGGTCATGGCAAGCTTGTCTCCTCTCTAGCCATTACCCTGCTCCTGTAATGTCATTTACATATTCTTCTGAGCACAAAGTGGCCACTTTCCAGTAAGACAAAAACACCAAGGAGAAGTGTTATTTGCCTTTCTTTATGGTTAAACTTGGTAGTCAGCAAGTCTCTCATAGCCTCACAGAGGGGAGAAGCACATTCGCTACTCACTTGCTTATTCATTTCCATAGTTATGTGTAATAACCACCATTTGCTGAGAGTTAATTCTGTGCTAAAGCTTTCTTTACAAAACCCCTTCCATAGGCTGCAGCTGGAGCCACCGAGGCAGCATTGGAGAGAGCTTCCTGCCTGGTAATTAGGAAACGAAACACAGAGAACCCGAATAACTGACTTGCTCAGAGTCATCTAGCTTGTGAGTGGTGCAGCTTAGATTTGGACCTGGTTCTGTCTGCTTCAAAGCCCTTCTGCTTTACCACGAGTACAGCATGAGACTGCAGTGCAGTGACTCCTTAGCCAGGAGAAGGTGGGGAGTGGGGATGTCGAAGATAGTGCCTTCCTTGCTGGCCAGAAAGCAGTGCCTCTCCTCTAAGAAAAAGGAAACTCACTGGACCCTCTGACCAACTGTAGGCTAAAAATGGGGGTGTTGACAAAAAACAAATGGATCAAGAGAAGACCTCCCAAAGTCCCTTTTAGCCCTTAGATGCCCTTGTCATTTCCCTACCGAGTGGTAGGAACATGGCAGTGGAAAGAGTTTTGATTTATAGTTTAAAACTTGGGGTTCAATTCTCAGCCCTGTTGGCACTGGCTATGTGACTCTGGCTAGGTAGGACACGCTGTCATCCTGAGCCTTGGTCTCCTGCTTGTCACAGGGATAAAATGAGATAATGAGGAGGAGAGCTTGGACCTCCGTGAATGGCCAATAATTGGTAGAGATCAGGTCAAAAAATCTAGGCTTGGGATTTTGGCATCAGCTGTCACATAGACAAAGTTGTTACTTGGGCTTTTTTTGACATCCAATTTCTTTCTTTACGTCCCTAAAAGAAAACCACAAGCAAATACAAGAAGCACAGAGGCAAAACAGACTTCAACTCTCCCTACAGAAAGGTTTCTGAGGGTTATTAGCTCAGCCATTTTCCATTAACAAAAATAAATCGCTCAGAAACATCTGGGCCACATTCATCCGGATTCCACTCTGTGCCGACATTTTACTTTCAAACCCAAAGTCATTTTGGACCTACTGCGATGCCCTGAGAAAACAGAAGGGTTCCAGAGCTCACCAGGGCTCCCTCCACCCCACCTCGTTTTCCCTCCTGAAAAGCTCAGAGGCAAAGGCAGCCAAACAACGTTTGGGTGGGCTGGTAGAGAAAATCCATTCCTGGCTGCAGACACCTCCCTTTCTGCCTGCTCCCAGGCCTGTGTACCTGGCCCCAAGCCCCGAGGGTGAGGATTTGTGCTGGTGGTGGGAGCTGGTGCCATGTGGACAGGCAGCGAGGTCACGCCTCCAGCTCAGAAAGCATGGGGTCAGGGTCCGCCACAGGAGGTTTCCTGCTGTTTTCCGCTAGCCCTTCTGCCCCGCTGCTCTGCTCAAGGTTCCCAAGCAATTCTCACCACACAATATCCATCAGCTGAGGTGGAGACTCAGCTGACCCGGGCAGGTCCCCTGGGGGCTTGCCATACAAAGTCAACCAGTAACAACTACATGTACATGCTGTTTCCCCTAAGAGGGAGAAGCCTGGGCGTGGGGTAGGGGATCAAGGGGGTGTGATTCAAGGGAACAGTGCTGGGGGCAGAGGCAAAAGTTGGGAGCTTAGGGATCAATTAGATGAAAAGATTCTGTACCGGTTTTTCTGTGGAATGACTATTTTTCCATTTATTCTGCAAAGCAGCTTTGGGCCTGTCAAACCCCATCATTCCGAATGTGTACAGTCAGAACACCAACTAACAGCTGAATGGAATTAATTACCTCTCCCTGAGAAGCCTGCAACAGTTTGCTAACTGTTTTATGCCTCAAGCCCTTTAGTCCTCAAAGACATCTTTCTGTCTCTCTCTGCCAATTTCACGCCTGCTGCCAGGTAGATCTCCAAGAAGCTTGCTTCCCAACCTGCCACTTCTGTGCAATGGTTCCCTGTAGTCTAGGGACTCAAATCTGGGGGAAAACACCTTTCTTATCTCTGTGGTGCATGGTTCCCAGCTCCCTGCTCACAATGGCCTGGCAGAAGATGGAGAAATTGGTAGAATCCTGTTTTGACAGTTGAGTAAACAGAAGCACAATGAGGTTGAGCGTGCAGCACCTAAGCCCCCCAACCCTGCCCAGCTCCCTCTCATCATGCCCGGATCCAAGCTCACCTGGTGTCTTCCCCAACTTCTCGAGGTGGGGACTGCCTTCATCAAATTCTAAGGTTGACCATGCCACCTGCACCAGCTCTTTTCCCACTTTCCAGTCCCTTCCCTTCCTCAAGGACACCTGAAGAACCCATCCCCAGCCTCACCGAGACTGCAGCCCTCTGCTGTCACCTGCCACCGCCACTCCTTCTCCTACTCCTCACTTGCTCCCAGCCTTCAACTCACTGGGCTCCCCCAGGTCCAAGATTATGATACACTAACCTGGCCAACTTATTCCTATTGAGGAAATCCAGCACCAGCATTTACCCGGTTATCCAAACTTGAAATTTAGCTAAAAACTTCTCCTAGGCAAAAGGCGTGGATGCCTGTCTTGGAGGGATGTGGGTGGACAGTGTACAGGACGATGGGACCTTGCATTGCCCTTGAAGGAACAGGGTGATGGATCCCCAACCCTTGCTAGTCATTCTTGCTTAAAGGAGGGGATGGACTATCATGGAAAAAGCACTGAACTTGAGAACTGAGCAACTTGGTTATGCCAGTTTTCTAACTGTGACTTTGGGAAAGTTACTTTTCTATTCTCTGCCTCAGACTCCCCAAAGCTTAAAGGAAAGATGGCCAAGATGTCCTCCAAAGTTCTGTCTGAGTGTAGCTTTCAGTGACTCTTTGGTAGACCCTGACTCATCGGATTAACACCGTCTGTAAGGTAAGGTCCTACTCCAAGGGAAGGTCTTGGTGGGTCTCTAGCCTACCTATTAGGCAATCCTCTCCCAGGTCAGTAGTTGCCCTTTGTTTCCCCAGAAAGATCTCAGCCACCACCCCTCCATCCTGGCATGAGGGTCTGGGATTAATTTCCTTGCAGACGCAAGAGACAAAAATAAATCATGCCCTGCTCCCCAGTAGTCTGTGCCTCTTGTTCTTCATAAACAGCAAGACAGTGTGGATACAGGGCTATTGGGGCCCCTGGGTCCTGATGCTGGTGCTGGGGCCCACCCAGGCATAGGGCCAGCAGGCTGCTGCTCTCATGTTGCTTTCAGAATGGAAGTGGAATCTGCTTCAGGCCAGAGCACGGTAGGTGGTCTCAGTTCTTGGATCATAAATCACTGGAGGTAACTATTTTTCCTGGCCCCTCTTACGACCCAGTATAATGTTATTGTGATTGGAAGGATGATGGAGAGGGGATTTTCCCCCCTTCTAATCTCCGGGGTGTATAAATCTTAGCACTTTCAGCGTCCCAGGCCACATGTGATGCTGTAGAGAGCATAAAGGATTGACCCCTTCGGGTGCTGGTGAAGTTCTCTGCTGCTAACTCTCTGTGTGACCTTAGCCAAATCACTTGTATTTTCTGAGCACATTTTTCTCATCTGTCATCTGTAACTGGAGGAGTTCAAACTGGTGGTTCTCTGTGTCCCCTCCAGATCTAACATCTGGGCCTCAATGATGCTATGATAGAAGGTGTTCATAGAAGCCACTTGGAGGATCAAGTCTACTAATATCATTGACTGGCATATGAGACCGCTGGCCATTTGGTCTCCAGAGGTCTTTCCACCTTCATTTACAAACATCTCTTTTCTCACCCCTCTCATCCGACCCAGTTCTCTTCAATGTGGCTTATTCTTTCACACTTTTAAGCTCTGGTATGCACCTGGTGACACCTTTTCATCTTCAAGCCCACTTCCCATGTTACCTTCTCTGTGGAGTCTTCCTAATGTCCTTCTGGCCTAATGAATTAATGACTCTGTCCTCTGGGTACTCTCAGAACTGTAGGTAATTTCCTCTACTGTAGTGTTCATGGAAAGTGCCTGGCACAAATTAGACCCTGGGCTGAGTTGTCTCCCAGGGCCCCCCTGACAAAAAAATTCATGTGTTGAAGTCATACCTGCAATCCCGGAGTGTGACTGTATTCGGAGATATGGCCTTGAAGAGGGTAATTAAGATAAATGAGGCCATCGGGGTAGGCCCTGATCCAGTATGACTGGTGTCCTCATGAGAAGAGGAAGTTTTGGACACAGACATACAGAGGGAAGAAGATGTGAAGACGTAGGGAGGAGATGCCATCCACAAACCAAGCAGAGAGACCTGGAACAGATCCTCCCCTCACGGTCCTCAGAAGGAAGCCATCCTGCTGACACCTTGATCTCGGACTCTGGCCTCCAGAACTGTGAGAAAGTAACATCTGTTGTTGAAGCCGCCCCATCTGTGGTACTTTGACAGCAGCCCGAACAGACCAATACAACTCCTTCCACGTAAGGGTTCCTTGGGTTTCCACCTTGAGGCTGGGAGACCCTCGAGGCATCCAGAGTTCATCGTTTCTCAAAGCAGGTCTCAGACCACTTGCACCACAGTCAGTGTTTGTTAAATTGTAGTTTTGGACACAAAATCAATGTAGTGAGTCACAACCAGCATTTAAAAAGTGAAACAGAGTGAAAAACAAGAGCATAGAATAGATAGTACCTGTGTGCCTTGCAGGTAGTAAGGGCAATTATCGGGTAATTATTGTTTTATAAAACTTTTGTTTTAGTTGTGTACACTAGGTCACAATGTAATCTTTTAGAAAAAATTGTGGTGAAACAGTTGAAAAACACTGAGCCAAAAGCTTGTTAAAAATGCAGATTTTTTGTTGCTTGACAAACTTTATGCCCGTTGATTAATAACTTCCCATTTCCCTCTCCCCCAGCCCCCAACCACCGTTCTACTCTTTGATTCTATGAATTTGACTATCTTAGGTGCTTCATATAAGTGGAATCATGCAGTATTTGTCCTACTGTGGCTGGCTTATTTCACTTAGCATAATGTCTTAAAGGTTCATTCATGTTGTTGCATATTGAAGAATTTCGTTTTTAAAGGCTAAATAATATTCCATTTTATGTATACCACATTTTCTTATCTACCTATAGTCAACAAAAATGCACATTTAAAAGCTTGTTAAGAAGGTAGATCTCATGGTAATTGTTATTAACCACAATAATTAAAAAAAACATGCAGAATTTTGGCCATCACCCCAAATGTACTGAACTTGAATCACAAGTAGGTATGGCCTTGCAATCTGCATTTTCTCTAGAAAATTTTTATGTACATTAAAATTTGGAAATTACACCTATTGCCTAAAACTAGTATGAGACACAGAATTATCACATAATCCATATCTATTAAGCTGGCATCATTTTGGTGCCAGTTATTTGTATTTTTACACTATCCCAAGAGCTGATGAAATAATAGCTAAGAAGAATATCCATGCACAACCAAGAAAAAGATGAGTGGACCAATTTATGATATGTACCTCAAAACAGTTGAAAGGAATTTAAATTACTTTCTAAGGGACTCAGCAGTGACCTTTTGGGGACTGGGAATAAATGAGCCGCTGGAGGAGGCAAGGATGATCCTGGACCCAGAATCGGAGAAATCCAATCATGGTCTTGTCTCTGACACTTACTCTGAGAGCTTAGGAAATTCTCTTAGACTTTCAGTGCCTCAGTTTCCTCATCTATAAAATGAAGATAATCCTATCTTCTTCGCAGTGCTGTTGTGAGATAATCGGATTGGAAATTTCAGGCACATGTTACACACTTACACATGATCTAAACACTGAGTTGTCAGATACAGTGATTAGGAGATCTTGGTATAGAATAAGGGGTAAGACAGAACGCCAGAGATTTAGCCCTGTTGCATTTCACACATCACCATCAGTATGTCGCCACCACTGCTGTTGTGCCACGTCCATAACCAACAACAGCCCACCACCACCTGTCATCACAGTCACTGTCAACATCACCAACACTGCCACTCTCTTGGTGCCCTCAGCCTCCTACCACCCCACCTCTGCCATCACTGCTGGGGACACGCCACTTCTGCTACCATTGCCAGCCACTCCAACACCTTCACTGTCACTTCTACCACCTTCATGACCACGCCACCATCGCCATGTCACCACCATTACCACCACCAGCACTACTGTCACCACTGTCACCACAACCACTGTCAACGTTGCCAGCCCTGCCATCCCTGTCACCCCCCCACTTCCTACCACCACCACCACTACCACCATGGACACGCACCTCTGCTTCTTCTGCCACTGTCAGCAATTCTATCACCTTCACTGTCACCTCCACCCCTGCCATGTCACCACTGCCATATAACCACCACCACCACCATACTGTCACCACTACCACCAACATGCCCACATTCCCATATCACCTACCCATGAAGAAAATACACTACAAAGTATATTCCAGCCCCTAGCACAGTGCCTGGCCCAAAGTAGGTTCTCAGGAAATTTTTGTCAAATGAATGCATGGATAAATAAATGCCACGAATTATATAATCAGAACTGCCAGGAAGCAAGAGTTTCCACCACTTATAAACCCCCCATAGATGTTTCAGTGGCTAGTTTTAATCTACCTCTTAGAGTCTTAGATCCTTGGCCATTGAGAAGGTCAGTCCTGCTGGACCAGCCCAGGGCCTCATTGATGGGTATAAAAATGATGAGGGCAAAAGGCTGGACAATATAATCAGAGAAACCAGCAGTTGACCTGCATCACCTGTCTCTCTGAAAAATCAGGATATTAAACCAAACTAAGGAAAACCCATTCCTGAAATTCCAACACTTGTTTATGTTTATATATGATAAGTCTCAGGTATTTTCTAGCCCCAGCTTCGTCTCTACTTACTATTCCCCGCCACCTTCTTCTTGACACTGCTCCCATCCCAGTAGCACTGTGCCCTTCTCCATTTCAGAGGCCCTGGAAACTTTTCCTCCCCTGCTCCTCCTCTGGCCTGGCTCTGTCTGTGTCTTCAAACACAGAGTTTTTCTTTTAACCCTGAAAAGAAACTTGGATATTCCCTGGCAGTCAAGTGCAGAAACATCTCCTGGGGCCCTTGGGTCATTGACATTATTCTTTCCCAACAACAGCCCTTCCTGGTTAAATTTAAAATTAATAGCACCTTTGAAAATTACATGCAAAAACCAGCCAGCCCATTCTCCATCCCAGGAGGCAGGCAAGCAATGAGATGACCAAGCATTCCTTTCAGTTCATAAATCATAACTCACTTGGGCCAGCAGGTGGAAGGTGACTCTGTAGCTGATTTACAGAACAGTTTTCAAACGTAGGCTGCTAGCTCATTGCGGAGGCATAGATGGGAACTCAATGTCCAAGTGCCTTTCCCACCCTTCTCCCAGCAATGGCTCCTACCCCAACACGAAAGCCTGGCTGCTTCTGTGGGGCCAGACAAAAACACACCTATGCCTTTTCAGGCATGAATCATTGGTCCTTTTGTGACTGTCCTCTGAATCTCTTTTGGGAACAAAAGAGATTACTGAATCTGAGATCATGGCTGTCCTTGGGGTGTTCACTTGAGCTCTGTCCCCAGGATGTCCCCAGGTTACCTTTTTACCCAGCAGACTTTTGTGATTGCCCTGTAAATTCACCTGAGCATTCCATAGGCTGCCTGCTCATTCCTCTCGATTGTGTCTTTGGCATTTTCTCTCTCATTATCTCCTGGGCTAGGCTGTCCTGCCCGATGGTGTTGAAGTCATTGCATTAGGCAATGTCCCAGAAGCAATGGTCATAGCAATATTTTTAAAGGAGTCTGTGTGATGTCATGGAACATACAGTGTTCAGCAGTCCAGGCTTGGATTCGAACTCTGTCTTGTCCACTTACCAGCCGGGCAAGTGACCTAACCCCACAGGGCCTCAGTTTTCCCATGAGCCCAGCGAGCTTAATTATATTACCCACAGGGTTATGGTGATTAAATGACATAACCTAAGCAGTTGCTTAAAGCAATTCATGGCACTTATTAGATCACTCAAAACTAGCCAATTTACTTCCCACTTCCCTTGAGCTTTTATTATAGCATCTTGTTTGGAGAGAATTAAAATGCAGCTGAGATGCTTTCACAAGGAGCCCAGAAGCAATATTTCTCAAAAAGTTGTCTTTGGAGGAGGATGTCAGATACACACTGCGTGACACAGCCTCTGGGGTCATTCACTCCTCCTGTGTCCATGTGCTGGCTTGAGGGGTTGCTGATGTGATCCCCATTTGGTGCTACAGGGTTTTCAGCCTCTGTGTGGCTCCCTCCACAGGCAGGACCATCTGACCTTCCATTGGTGACATCAGACAGCTCTCAGTACCGTCAGAACCAGGAGAGGAAGAGGATTAAGCAGCTCCCACTGCACAGTACTTGGTGGGGGAAACAGTACTGCTTATGAGGTCACTCAAGCCTGGGTTGAGTCCTCCATAGTGTCCTATACTAGCTCTCCAAGATTGACAATTCACCTGTCTCTCCAAGCCTCTGTTTCCTCATCTACAAACTGAGGTTGGCAATTTCTGCTTATTCCAAGATGACTTGGGTGACAGGGAAGGGAAAATCCAATTCCAAATGGCTTAATAGTAAAGAAAACATTGCATTAGATGAGTGAAAAGTCCAGAGGTAGGACTTCAGGCATAGCTTGATCAGGGACCTGGCTCCACTTCCCTGCATAATTTCAGTTCTATCCTATCTCATGTGTTGGCTTCATCCTTAGGCTGGCTTCCTTCATGTATCAAGATACCTACAGATAGCAGCTTTCTCATAGCCAAAATAAACTTGGATTAGACCATGTTAGCTAACATGTCCAGTGCTGGAGCAATCACTATGGCATTTAGACCATTTTCAGTTCATCCTGAAGCTGGGGATAGTGCTACTCAAATCACCTTCTGTGCAGTGAGAGAGAGGTAAGAAATGGAATAATGTTAGGAAGACAACTACCTCACTACTCAGAGTGGGATTTTGAGAACTAGGGAACCACCATGATAATACTAACAGCTAACGGGTTTTGAGAATGGACTCTTTGTGTCAGGCAGGTATCTCATTTAATCCTCACCATGACCTAGCATCATGAGCATAGCTAGTACCCTCAATGCATACCAACCTCTGTTCTGACTATCATGCACCTCAGATTCCCCATCACTGTTATCCCCCCATCCGCTGTGACGCTGGTATTAATTTACATGGTTGGCTGAATAACGGCCCCTCCAAATGTTCATGTTCTAATCCCCGAACCTGGGAATATCACTCATATAGACAGCAAATAGACTTTGCAGATGTAATTAGGTTAAAGATCTTGAAATGGGGAGATCATCCTGGATTATCTGGGGGGCCCTGAAAGTAATCACGGTGTCCTTTAAAGAGGGGTGCAGAGGGAGAATTGACAGAGCAGGAGAAGGTGATGTGATGGTGGAAACAGAGATTGGAGTGATGTGTTTCGAAGGTGGAGGAAGGGGACACAAACCAATAAATACAGATGGCCACTAGAAGCTGGAAAAGGCAAGGAAACCCCTTAGAACCTCTAGAAGATATCAGCCCTTCCAATACCTTGCCTTTAGCCCAGTTACACTGATTTTAGACTTCTGACCTCCAGAACTGTGAGAGAATGAATTCATATTGTTTTATTTTTATTTATTTATTTATTTTTTTGAGACAGAGTCTCACTCTATTGCCCAGGCTAGAGCACCATGGCATCATCCTAGCTCACAGCAACCTCAAACTCCTGGGCTCAAGCAATCCTTCTGCCTCAGCCTCCCCAGTAGCTGGGACTACAGACATGCACCACCATGCCCAGCTAATTTTTTTTTTATATATTTTCAGTTGTCCAGCCAGTTTCTTTCTATCTTTAGTAGAGACATGGTCTCGCTCTTGCTCAGGCTGGTCTTGAACTCCTGAGCTCAAACGATCCTCCTGCCTCGGCCTTCCAGAGTGCTAGGATTACAGGCATGAGCCACCGTGCCCGGCCGAATTCATATTGTTTTAAGCCACTATGTTTGTGATAATTTGTCACAGCAGCAATAGGATACTAATATAATATACAACAGTAATAGCTGTCGAGCTGGGCACTCATCTAAGTATTTTTGTATTGTCTTACTTAATTCTCACAGTAATGGTTGGTGGTCAGTAACATTATCATTCCCATTTCATAGATGGGCAAAATGAATCAAAAAGACCTTATACAATTTGCCAAACACATGCCATTCAGACGTGATCGAGCCAGGATTGTGAGCATTGGCACTGCTGTCCACTACTCTATGCTGTCTCCTGCGGGTTCATCATGGATAGCATCTCCCTTCTCCATTCCTTCCCTCCTGCCAACTGCTTGCCTGCCCACCATTTATTCAGTAGACTAGATTTTCACTGTTCTCAACACCCCCTTATGCCAGGCTCTTTCATGCCCCATGAGCAGAACAAATGCCCTGGCCACTCTCTGTCTTCACCCAACTCAATAACTAATCAACATTTCCCCACCTAGACCCCAAAGTCTGCCATCTAAAACAGGTGTTGAAGTCTTCTGATCCTTTTGGTTGGAGGCTTTATTGGCCTCGGGCTGTGTCTAGAGGCAGTATAATCAGGCAGGTGTAATGCAGTGCAAGCAACCTGGCACCCACCGTGTTTCACAACCACTCCCAGAGGCAGGTTCTCTTATTATACCCACTTTGCAGATGGGGAAACAGAGACCAAGGGAACCCTGGAAATTCATTTAGCTAGTCAATGATGGGGTTGGATGCAAACCAGGCAGTGTGTCATCAGAACCTGTGACCTTATCCATCACCTGCCTCTCTAATTGCACAGTGCTGATGTGAGTTTGGTCTAAAGGCAAAGCAAAGACCGATGTTCTCCATAAGAGTGCACAGAAGGTCATCTGGGCACAGGCCTCAAAAGCACATGTGTAGTAGGTCTCTAAACTCTCTGGGCGCCAATGCCTCCTCTGTAAAATGGAAGGAAATAATAATAACTGGCATATCGAGTTATTATAAAGATTTAATCAGGTGAAGATAAAGCATATAGAGTTTATATCTTGGTGTCTGGCAGAAAATACGTGCCCCAAGTTAGTTACTATTTTGTGCATATCTGCTTGAACACGATATATACATATGTTTATATGAAATGATACACACACTAATTTTCTATTATCACATTACTCACAAGTGAGTGGATAGATTTTTATTAAATTTTAGAGTTTGAGATGGTTTGACTTGAATATTGACTGTGCAGCATCCTTGGAATTCACTTTCAGGAGTTCTGAGAATGGACATGCCCAAGAGCTACGTGAAACTGGCACAGTGAGAGGCGGATGTGGCCGCTGGTGAGGACAGGACACCGCGCATGTTATGAGAGCGTGGAAAAGAAACAAAATATCAACTCCGAGAAAGAGACGTCAAACACGAGCCCCAAGTCAAGAGCTATGAGGCAGACCCCCAACTCACCCACGCAGACGTGTAATACAGGACAGGTGCTTCTTGCTCAGACAGCTCCATGCACCTGAGTGAGGCGCAGCAGAAATTAACATATAATGACTTGTTTCAAGAAGTGCCTGGTGCCCAGCTGGTAATGCCAATCTGGGAGAGGAAGATGGAAACAGTTTTCCTGGGGTCAGGGATGGGTTTGGGAAGGTCCGATGGAGAAGGTGGGTGGCCATTGTGCCTTAAAGATAACACAGTGGTCTGAAGAGATGACACTGAGTGGAGAGGAGAAGTCAGTCCCTTGGGGTTGGGGTTGGGGGGTGAGGTTAAAGTGGACGCTAGGTCTGAGAAGTGGGGAATCCACAGATCAGGAAGGTGGGAGGCAGAGCAAGTCAAAGGGAAGGAAGCAGCAAGCCCCGCCATGCTTGGATGCTTGCGCTGTGAAAGCTGTCCTGTTCACACGTTGTTTTGAGAAAACTATGGCTTCCCTCTTGCGGACTGGACCAACAGATGCCAAGCATGGAACTGCTTAATGAGTTTGAATTTTGAGTTTCATCCAAGGCTTTGAGACGGTACTACCCAAAGCAGAAAGCTTTTTGAGTTCATTATGTGTTGGTTTAATGCCAATATTTTCCCCACTAAAGACACCTATAAATATTTTCCCACAGTGAACTGTGTGTTTCAAATGGTCTTCCCATACAGTGCATTTATTAAATTATGCTTTTTTTTTGTTTTTGTATGAAATAATTACTTTGCTAAGTGGAGAAGATGTAATTTCAAAAAAAGTAAAAAAGGCTATTTTAATCAGAAAATGTAGGATATCCTTGCCAATCTTTAAAAAATATTGTAAGTAGCCCAAGTAGCTTATTACTTCCTTCATGGTCCCCAGTTGGGAAACACTAATAAAGGAAGAAAAACAGATACAGGGTTTAAATAATCTTTCTATCTTTATATATTTTACAGTTGGACACACATTATGGATTAAGTATATGTGTTATGTATAAAGTAATGGAGAAAAATGTCTCTGGTGGTTAATTTTATGTGTCACCTTGGCCAGGACATAGGACCCAGTTACTTAATCAAATACTAATCTAGGTATTGTGAAGGTATTTTGCAGATGTGGTTAACACCTACAATCAGTTGACTTTGAGTAAAAGAGATTACCCTCCATAATGTGAGTGGGCCTCATTCAGTTAGCTGAAGGCCTTCAGAGCAAAAATGGGTTTCCCAGAGAAGAAGAAATGCTGTCTCAAGATTGAGTTTCCCAACTGAATTTCCAGCCTGCTAGCCTGCCCTGTAATTTTGGACTTGCCAGCCCTACAATCACTTTAGAAAATTTTAAAAAGTTAATCTCTCTCTCTCTCTCCCACACACACAAATACACAAACACATGCATGTATGTATCCTATAGGTTTTCTGGAGAACACTGACTATCAATACACGGCCATGAAGAATACACAAAGTCAGGCTCATTTCTAACCACAGCATGTACACATGCTCATCTATATGCTGACATTCAAGGGTCTAAGATCATGTACATTTTATATCATGTATAAAATACAGGTTCCTTGCAGGGGTTATGGTGGGGTGAGCCTCTGTGTTATTGCAAGGTAGCTGCAGGTTCATTGTGCAACAAACCTCAGCGTTAGACCTAATAAATAAAACATCATGTGTATGTTCATTTATTTGTTAAATAACCAAGTCTTCATTAAGTGCTTATTATGCACCGAGTTCATATAAGCATCTTTCAAATGAATATAGATACTATTGCACATAATCAAATGCAAATGCATCCAAAACATTTCTGAATTCCTTATTTGAATTACTAATAGATTCAAAAGTATAATTATTCTCTCATGGGTGTTTGTGATAATTTTTGATATGAAAAAGGCTTCTTTGTGTTAGGAAAGGGTGAGAGTCAACAATAGATGGCATTTGGCTTATAAATACATGAATTATGGAGTAGATGCAATATATTCCGCTTGAATTCTGATGGGGTTTAAGGGGCTATCAATCACACTTCATCTGCTCTGGTTTCCCATGCAATTGAGATATAGACACTAGAGTCGTACAAGGATCAAAATAACTAACTTCAGCACTGGCAATGCTGTATTAGAGAACGGGGCTTGGACCCAAGGCTCAAATGGTCTGAAGCTTCTTCCCCTTGAACTGAAGTTGCTACCAGGCCACAGATGGAGCAGGTGGACAATTGCAGGCCTCTTTCCTTCCTGACCCCTGGGGTAGAGACTGTCCCAAATGCTTATCCTAAGGCAGGGGGGCTGGGAGAAGAATAAAAAGCAGGTAATTGGGAGTGCAAGAAAGGAGAGAATAAAAAATACTCACCTGTCCTGCTCAGTGCTTTTTGCTCATAAATGTATTAATTAGATCCACCGCTTCTTCTGGGAAGGGATGGAAGGAAACATTATACTGTGGAAACTGAGGCCCCATGAAGCTATAATATGATTTTATGTCTGACTTAACAATTGATACACCAAGTCTTTCTAACCTGGTCTCTTGACCTCCTAATTTTTTGGTAAAGATGATGTGGAAAGAAACACTCCCAAATAAGTTTTTTGAAGAGTAGAAAGGACTTTGGGGTAGGACAGGATTTTCACAAAGCTGAGCTCTGCCACTTACTACCTGAGTCACTTGGGCCGTTCCCTTAACCTGTGCCTCAGTTTCTGCAGTTGTAAATGGGGGGTAATAACGATGCCTATCTCTAAATTGATATGCAAATGAAATAAATTAATACATGGAAAGCACTTAGAACAGTGCCTGGCACATGTTATTCACTGACTCAGTGTTAAATTATTAAATTTATTATTATTAAATTGAGGTATTATTGAACTATTATTAAATTGAAGTAATCTTATTAGTAAGACCATGCACAAGAATTTTAAAATGGTTAAGAATAAAGTCAAGTCTATCCTTTATAATCTGTCATTCATTCATTTAAAGTGTATATTGAGAGCCTACTATAGGCTAGGCACTGTGCAAGGAATACAGAGACGTAGAGTAGAAATATTCACTGCCTTCAAGGCAATCAGATTCTGGTGAAAGAAATAAACAAGGAAACAATGATGATGTGATCTGTTATGTGAGACAGAGAAAGAGAGAGAGACAGAGAGAGGGAGAGAGAAAGAGATCATCACCAACATTCCAAGGTACCTGTGGAGCTGGGAGGCTGGATCCATGCTAGGATTTTTCTTACACCAGAGGGAGGCTTGTGCCAAGCCTCTGCTGGGCCAGGAGGGAAGGTGGCAAGCACAGGATGGATGCAGATGTAGAGGTGGCGTTGAGATGGGGAATTCCTACCTGATGGCTGCCAGCTCCTCTGTGCTGTGGCTGCAAGGCCATCTGCTAAGGTGAAGGGTAAGAGGATGGAGTGTAGGCAGCTTGGGAACCACGCAAGGCATGTAGAATAACCACTGTGGGGAAGGGGTGAGTGGTTCGACTGGGGAAATGAAGAAGGACTTCTCTGCAACTTTAAGGTCCCAGGAAAGCCAGAGACTTGAAATGTATTAATCCATGTGGTCATGGGCTCTCATGGAAGAGACTTTAGAGATTATTTGGTACAATCCTTCCTTCTCCCAACCTCTCAACATTTTACATTGAGGACCAGAAAAGATTATGTGATTTCAGAAACATCTCACTGTGGAATAATAGCAGAGCATACCAGAACCCAAATCACTGGGCCCCTAGACTTCTGATCTTCCTACCACAGCACACAGCAATTTCTGCCTTGCTCCTTGGCAGAGTAGTTGGTATTTGATGCTAACACAGCAGTGGGCTACACGACCACTAAATGCAAAAGTCTTTTTCCTTTGCTTGAGTTTTCTTCATCTTGCAGATGAAATGAAGGGCTTTTTGGGAGTCTGTAACCCATGTATTACTGCACCGTTGCCAATATTGGATGCCGTGTTGCTCATGTTTCATTACTCAGTGAGATGCAGGGTCTTTGTTCCCTCATTCTGTGTTGCAAACAAACATTCTGTGCCATTCAGGCACTGCTGAGACTGTCTGCATCCACTGAAAAGACAAGATAGATTGTTGAGGAGACTTTCATAAATGCTGATGAGGGAAACTAAATATATGCTATTTAAAAAACAATAATAAATCAGTGGTTGATCAAAAATGTTATATTCAGAATAACAAAATAGCCAAAAATTTGACCAAGTGTGAACAAGTCAAAGGCTCCTAATGCACTGTGAATTAACCATCAATACACATATTGGTAGATGACAACTTCAACGCATACATCAAAGGAACGGCAGAACACACTCAAAAAGCCTTAGCTAATTAGAATAAGTAAATCCATTTCAAGGTGACATTCACTTCAGGGAAAAAAATTAAATTCTCCTAGGTGCTTGGAAGCCTAGGGTATTTCTGGCTCAGCATCCAAACAAAGGAGGCATGCAAACCCATTATTTGCTAAATGGTATTGAAACTCTGGTTAAAGTTCTGTACTGCTGTGAAACCTTACTTCTTGGTTCTTGACTGTTTTCCAGATATGGCAAATTGCCCTTCAGATGAGTCTCTGAAGGGCACAGTGTAGGCAAATTCACCACAAAAATATTCATGTTCTCCTGAGCGCATGGAGTTTTGGAGGGCACCCAAGGCAATTCATGCATTCTTTTATTCATTGGGCTCAATTATTTATTGAGCACCTACATGTGTAAGCACCACTGTGGCAAATGCTACGATTACACAGATAAATTGGGTAGGGTCTCCGGTCTTGCAGGAAAAACAGACAAGTAAGTATTTTATACACTCAGGGAGGCAAGACTAAGAAAAGACCACCTCTGCTTCATGGACAGGAAGTTTCAGAGATGGGGAGACCACATGGAAACAGTAATTGTTGGCACTGTGATCCTGCCTATCAGAGAGACTTGCGATAATGGTTATCGGTCCCTTCCCACCTCACCAATCGAATGCTGGGGAGCGGAGAGGAAACTCGACGTGATTCCGTGGTGGGATTTTTCTCATGAGACATGAAACCATGAGAACTGAAGACAAGAAATTCTGCTAACAGTGAGGATCTGGGTAGATCTGACATCAGGCAAGAGTCAAACTCTCTTCAGGACTCCCCCTGTCCCGCCTCTCTCCCCGTCTTTCCCTCTCAGCTCTGATCTTCTCTGTGCAGGTGCCTCACTCTCTCCTCCGCAGCTCGCGTCCCTCCATGCAGCGGGGAAAATGGCTCCTGCCCTTCCAGTCTAACAACACACTGACCCCGGAACCTCATTTGAGAGAGAAACCATCATTCTCCTAGAGGTCAGTAAAAACCCCGGGGAAGAAATTCAGTCTTACCTGAGTCATGTGACCTCTCAGACCAATCACTGTTGCCAAATGTGTGAAATACTGAGACTAGCCAGACCCAAGGCACACACCCACCCCAGTGGCCTGAAGAGGGAATGCCGTGGTTGGGAGCTGCTTCAGAACACATGGAGTGGGGCGGGGACATTTCCTCAGAGAAATTGGCATCATGACCAGAAAACCAGAGAAAGAACTTGGAAAGGTAAACAGCAACAGCAATAAAAGTCGAATGAAAACAATCAGACATCTACTTTATAAGAGAACCAGGCCTACTGAGATGTAGAGATATTGAGATGCTTGAATGCGTGGCTTCTCTTAAGCCCGTCTTTAAGTCAGGGCTTCCTAACATTTTCCAAGCCTCGTGGAACACAGAGTCCTGGGATAAACTGACTAAGCTGACTCTGGAAGGAAGGGAGTAACTCCAGAGTTCCAGCAGCTCCAGGCCCCTTCCTGCTGCCTGAGAGCCAAGAGGATCAGTACCTTGACCTGCCGATTACTCACTAGTGCTGCTTTATGTTATTTTTGCCCTTAAGATTCTAGGGAAAAAATACCCTAAGCTGACAATAGTCATTTGTTCTTTGACTCTAATATCATGGTGTCGAGATAGTTAAAGGACAGTGTCTTAGTCTGTTCAGGCCGCTGTAACAAAAAACATCATAGGTAGCTTAGAAGAGCTGTTTCTAGAGGCTTACAATTCTGTAGGCTGGAATTCCAAGATCAAGGTGCCAGTGGATTCAGTGTCTGATGAGGGCTTTCTTCCTGGTTTGTAGATGATGCCTTCTTGTGTCCTCACATGTTGGAAAGGGTGTTGTGTCCTCACATGTTGGAAGGGGCAAGGTAGCTCTCTGGGATTTCTTCTACCAGGGCACTAATCCCATCCATAAGCACTCTGCTCTCCTAACCTAATCACCTCCTAAAGGCCCCATCTCTTAATATTATTGCATTGGGGATTAGGTTTCAATATATGGATTTTGGGGGGACACAAACATTCAGACCATGGCAGACAGCAAAGAACGGGGAGAGGATGTTGGTGTCTGATCACCTCCTTAGGGACAGAGGTCTCCCACTGGTTAAGGCCAAAATGCAAGTGAGTCACTTTCCTGCAGCGGTGGTATTGAGAAGCTGAGGACAAATATTAGGCCAGTACCCGGAGCAAATACTCTGTGCAAAGCCAGAGGAGCATGTTCTAAAACATTGTAGGAGACTGTGACCTAGACACCTTGAAATGAGGGGCAAGTCAGTGAGGTTAGGTAGCTGGGAAGAATGAAATCAAGTACCTCTTCCTGGTTCATAGGTGGTGCTTTCTTGTTGCGTCCTCTAAGTACTAGCGGGTTCCAGCAAGCAGAGGGTAGCAGCTCAATCATCAATCATCAGCAACAGAAACGTCTGCCTGAGACTGGACTTCTATATGTGTTTGAAAATATGTTGCAGGGGTGAGCTGAAGGCATGGAAGAGGCTAGGAATAGAATGGACACATGGAAGATTTTTGTAAAAAGTAATTAAGACCTTTAGATAAGTTATCTTCCTTTATAAACCTCTCCTCTGCTCTCTTCTTCTCCCTGCCTCTCTCGTCTCCCCATACACATATATACCAACACACAGCATTAAGGCATGCTATACTTCCATTCTTACAGTGGAAACTCAGGGGACACTGGCTAAGACTTACTAACAAAGACAAGTCTAAAAGAAGACATACAGAGCTAGCAAGAATCTTAGTGATTGCCTAGACCAACTCTTTCAATTTACAGTGGAGAAAACCAAGGCCCAGTGAGGGAGGTGCCCTGCCCACTTCTCTGAGCTGAGAGGCAGAGCTGTGTTGACACTGGGTCTCTGAAATACCAGACCAGTGCAATGTGCTGTCTCTGGGTGTGTGGTTCTTTCCATGTCTGGAAAGTGAAGGACGGACGGAAACCAGAGTCTGTCCAAAGGGTGAGAAGATATGCTTGGGTTCAAATCCCAATTGCACTGTCTGTGTGGAGCTTGGATAAGTTACTTCATTTCTCTAAGTTTAGTTTCTTTATCTGTGATATATGAGCATGTACCTTTTAGGATTGTGGTGAGGATTAAATTAGTTCATGCAAAAGCCAACATTACATCAATAGAATGATAAACAAAAAAGAAATCTCAATAATGAATGTAGAGAAAGAATTCTAAATAAATTGTTAAGGAACAGAATCCAGCACATGTCAAAAGAAGAATACACCATGAAAAAACAGTGTTTATGGCAGGAAGGCAAGGGTAGTTCAATATCAGGAGGAGCAAATAATCCCTTAAAACAAAAAATTACAGAGGAAAAGAATTGATCATATCAATAGATGCTTAAAATAGCATTTTATAAATGAGGTAATATTTATTAACACTCCTAGTATAGTGCTTGACACACAGTAGGTACTCAAGCAAAGGTAGCTATCATAATCAACCATTGGACCATGATTAGTCTGCACCAGCTGGCTTAAATAAAGGCACTGACTTTTATGAAGATAGCAGTTGTTTCTTGGTGTATTTCCTGAGCCAGGTTTAAAATATAAGGCAATCTAATTGACCATATTGAGAAAATAAATATGCTGATTTTATTAGGTTCATCTGATTCCCACCCCACCTGCTCCTTAAGCTGAAAGATATTTCAAACTTCTCTAAGACAAATTTCCTCTACCTATAAAGAGGAAATGATAATGTATCTCTGTCATAGGCTTATGAAGATCAAATGTGACAATCCCTGCCCCAGCGATGGGCAGATTGTCTCCACAGGACAGTGATTTAAATGTGTCCATGTCCCCTGGGAATGGCCTTTGTTTCAGCCTAATTTCTCTAAATAGCAATAGGAGATAGCTGGATGGCAGGTCTCTGGTCCTGGTTAAAATGAAAAGGCAGGCAAGATTCTTTGGTGGGAACTAGTGTGGCTACACTAGTTAGATATGGAATCAGCTATCATGAGATTGTCAGGAAGGGCAAGGCCAAGGTGAAAGGCATTTACGGGCACTTTTGAAAGGGACCATGTAAGGTATAAGAAACACTAAAAGGGGGGGTATATTGAGAGAGAACTTCAGGAAAACAGCAAGAGAAGACTTTGGCTCATACTAGTACAGTAGGAAAGACTTAAGAAGTCATCCACAAAAGGTCATGTCTTCCGCAAAGTGTATGACTTCAACACTTTTCAAAGGAATGGTTAATTTATATATTATTCATTTTTATTTGAAATATTAATAATTTCAAACTTGCGGATAAGTAGCAAGAACAGTATGAAGAACTCTCATATCCTCTCCTCCTAGGAATACATCCAACTTTCACCAAATGTCCCCATAGCGTCCTGTGTAGCAAAAGAACCCAGTTCAGCATCACAATGACCCTTGGGTGTCATGTCTCTTCAGTCTCCTTCAAGGTGGAACGGTTCCTCAGGTCTACCTTGATATTCATTACTGCAATATTTGCTTTCTTCTTTAAATATGACCATCCTTTACTTCAATGTTAGCAGCAATTACTCCAATAAGTAATAAACCTTATTAGTAATGGGAGCAGATGCTGGCCAAGTTCAAGGTCCACTGTAAAATTTTGACAGTGAAAAATGCTTACAAACTGACAAAGTCTAATGTTTTCTTGTGATTCATTGACTCTTCCTGGATGATAACATTTCTTTAAAAAAACATTTTAAAAACATTGCAGGCCATTTATTTTGTATAATGTCCGTCAATTTGAGTTTGCCTAGTGTATCCTGATGATTAGATTCAGGTTATGCCTTTTTGGCAGGAATTTCACAGAAGTTATGCTGGGATCCTCTCATAGCATCTCACTGAGATGCAGTGGCCTGAGCTGCTGCTTTGGGTCATTCCTGATGTTGTTCACTCTGATCTCTTGATCAAGGTGCCGGTCTTCTCCATTGTAAAGTTTCTTTTCCCCCTGGTAATTAATAAGTATTTTTTTTGGGGGGGGAGATACTTTGAGACTATTTAAATATCTTCTTTCTTGTTCAATTTTCCCTCTCCTACTATTAGCACTCATTGACAATTTTTGCCTGAAATAATTTTTACTATGACAGTTGCCGAATAGCAATTTTCTAATTCCAAGATTTTTCTTTCTGTGTCTATTAGTTGGCATTCTATGGAAAGGAAGAGCGTTCTATTTTTCCCATTTATTCATTTATGTATTTTTTATTAATGTTGGGGTATGGATTCTTAATTTATTTGGTGGTATATCATCCATTATTATCCTTACTTATTTTCATACTCAAATTACCTTCAATTTGGCCAGTGGGAGCCCCTTCAAGCTGGATCCTGTGTTCTTTTGACATGTCCCCTTTATTCTCTGAGTGTTTTTGGCATTTTCTAGCATGACAAGAGACTCCGGATGCGTCTTCCACTTTTCCTGGCCCAGCCCTGGAATTAGCCATTTCTCTAAGGTTATATTTAACGGAGAATGTTATTTAGAAACCAAGATCTGGGCACTAGGTATGCTCATCTTTACTTGGGTGTCATGGCTTCCAGGATCTCTGTCTCTAGTTGAATACTACATGCTTCATTTTAGTGTTCCCTTTTCCTGTATTTGTAACTCTTTTCTGGGAAAGTGAGAAGCCTGGCTCCTATTGTCCTCAAATATTTACTTATTTCTTCACTGCCCCCCTTCCCCAACAACTCCCCACTCTCCCAGCCTTGCTGGGCTGACATCCACTTGTCTGCCTGTCTCACTGGGGTTCTGATCCCCACTGGGCCACCTTCCACATTCAGGCTTGCCAAATGGATTTTGGTTTAAATTATTCAGGAAGGAAGGAAGAAGAGAAGCCAAAGAAATACAAATATATGTTTTTATTAGCATCCAGTTTGGCCCCGAATGTGAGGAGATGAGCATATTCATAAATTGCCAGTAGGAGTATATATTTGTCTGATGTTTCTGTCTTAAATATGATGCTCTATTCCTATGTAACCACTATAGCTGATCACACACATGTGCACACACACACATATATTCATGCTTTTTGACCTAGAAATTTCACTTCCAAGAAATTATCCTAAATAAATAGACAATTGTAAAAATGTAATAATAACAGCACATCAGTATTTGTTGCAACATTATATATAATATAACAGCAAAATCCTGAAAATGTAAATGTCCAATATATTATGGTTCATCAGTATAATGTATCAAATAAAGATTGTATAGATTTATATCTTTTTCATAGAAAATCTCAACTACAGATGATTAAATGAAAATAGTAAATATAGAGTAAATATGCAAAAGAGTAAATACTATGCATTCCCTTTAAATACATATGCACATATTTATAATTCTATTTATGAAGAAGTATGTCAAAGACTATTCATCAAACAGTGGGTCATCTTTAGGTCATGGGATTTTTACTGTTGTGCTATTTTATTTATTTTTTTCTTTTTTGTTTCAAAAAAGACCAAAACAATCATGAGACCTCAAACTCAGTATCTTGTTTGAAAAACTGGCATTGATCCCATAAACCTGTACCAAATCCACACCAAAACCATCTTATACCCATCGCTGGGTAATAATTACTAACAGTCCCCACTGAGCTTACTGCACAGGATTGGAGTGAGAATTAAAGAAAACTAGACATGGCAGCCATTGTAATCTGTAAGGTGCTGTAAAAAATGAAAAGCTATTAAGATCATTGCTATTACTACCATCATCATCATCGTTATCATCATTATCGGTATTGATTTCAGTTCTTTCAACTGATTTCTGTTTTCTAAATTCAGAGGGGAAAATACTAGGCCTCTGTTCGGCTGTGTGGAAGCCAAAAGTGAAGTCTTTGGAAAGGCACATTCTCTGAAAGATCTTAAAATCTAGTTGAGGAAATAATATCCCAATACTTCCACATCATTCAACAGATACCAAGAGGTGAGATACAGGCTTAAGTCTACTCCTGCTAGTGGTCCAAGGCCAGAGAGAATCGTGTGGGCTGGGGAGTAGGGGAGGTTTCAGAGGACTATAATAGCATATTCTTGTTAGACTGTGACTGTATATTGTTAACTGCTTTTCAGATGCTGTGACTGGATTTGTTCACACTTTATGATGTCTGAAGTGTAAGTTTAGAAACCAATTAGAAGGCTAAAAACGATGCTGAGAATAAAATCCACTTTGTTCATGTTTTTAGAGATTCTGCATAGTTTAACAGGCTCTAAAACCCATTTTATCTAAGACAATAATATCCCAAAGTTGAATATATGAAAGGGCGGGTATAGACATGTGCCATCTTCTCTGGCTCTTGTCTCAGCATCTGGGAAGAAAAAAAATACCAACCTCATGAATATAAGCTTAACATATTCATGCTTAGCAGGGATTTAGTGTACTTTAATCACTGATGTATTCTAAGTGCCTACAACAGTGCCAGGGCCCATGGTAAGAGCTTAATAAATACTTATTGAATAAACAAATGAGCCCTCATTTTCACTTTTAATATGCAAAGTAGTTAGAATTCTTTTTCAAACATGCTGGGGCCTTGATCATTAGTGGATCCACATTAGTGGTTACTGGTAATTAAAAGTGTGCTCGACTTGCACAAATAAGTGTAAGGATTTCACAGGACAGGACTTTCCTCCCAGGATGCCAGACTCCCTGCCAAATACCTGAGATCAAAGCATAAAGTCTCAGTGAAACATTTGGCATCTGGCTTCTGTCTTTCAGGATTTCCAAATTCCTTAATTTACTGACAGTTTTTCCCCTTTAGGATGACTAATTGATGCCCAGGCTGTGCTTTTGAACTATCCCCAGAAAAATGCCCTTAAAGGTGGAGGTGGTGACAGACTACATTAAGTTTCAAATTTTCTGTTTTTATCTTTAAAAAAGCAAGTGAATTTCCTTTCTACTCTATGTTATATCTATGGTTGTTTAAATATAAAGATAAGGAGGCTTCCTCCCAAAATATTCATCTAAAATGAACCCTTCAATGTCCATTTTTTTTGCCCTGAGGATATAATCCAAATTCCACCAGGGACAATCATAGCTGGCTTCTGCCCACCTGGTCTGCCCTCTTTTCACCACCGTGGGCATTCCCTTCTCCAGCCATAGCTGACTGCTTTAGTTCCTCTAATTGCCTTCCTCCAGGTCCACCATTTTGATTTCTTGACATTCAGCCTTCACTTTGCTGTTCCCTCTGCTCAAAATGCTGATCCTACCCTTCTCCCTTGTCCAACTCTTACTCATGTTGGGACTTTTTCCCTTGACCTATCCCTATAGAAGAGGAAAGATGGCTCTTCCACGCGCTCCCAAAGTCTTCTGTTTCAGGCAAAATGAACTGCGTTTAATTGCTATTGCTTATTGAATCATCTTTGTTCTTCATAGGCTGAGCTCTAAGGTGGGGAGAGTTCTTCCAGGGTTTTCTCTGCATTCATTCTCACAGTCTCACTCAGTGCTGGGCATGATAGGTTGTCTTGCTCCATGTTCATTCTGTGCTTCTAATCCCTCCCCTAATATCCCCAAACAAGGCCTTGAACACCTGGAAATTCTAGAGCACTTTGTCACGGAAATGGATTTACTCCCTATTTTGGGCAGGGTTGGTGAAAACCACATTTGAGTTGAGATTTGCCGCCAGGAATAAGTTCAGTAGAAAATAATTTACCTGATTTATTTCTAGATTAATGATATTCCTGGAGCTTAGGTATCCTAGCTCCCCAAAAGCTTAAATGGTAGATATTTAAGTAATCATAATAGATAAACAGAGAAATGACTGAGAACTGTCACCGAGAACTGTTACAAGAGAGGAGGCCATTGCCTGTTTTCATCCTCTCAGGGCTCCCCATTTGCTCCAGTCGGCTGGTGGGTACGTACCCATCCTACAAAACACAGTGCCAGGCACTGTAGCAAATTGTTTTTCAGTTATCCCAGTAGCAAGATTTTTAAGCTGGATGATGTATTCTTCTTGATTGTAGACTCCCAGTTAAACAATCTTTTGCTGCATAGAAATCATATTGCTATGGGTCTGTTTACAACTCTGGTGATCATTTCCTAGCCTATGCCAAGAATGCTTGGTGGTTTCATAATGACTGTAATTCTGAGACAGTATTGACTGAGGTTAGGAACTCGGTACCTGGAGGTCCAACCAGGTATTGATCTCCTCCTAACAGGCGGTAATGACTGCAATAAATACTGAAAATCTTAGCTGAAACAAATAGATAAATACACGCGTAGCAGATATTTGTGACTGAATACTGGTGTGATCTCACTCCCATCAGCCAGCTCCTGTCTCAGTCACGCAGTTGCCTTCAGGCTGCTGGAGACTGCTTGGCCTGTGCCCTGCAAAGCCCAGAAGTGTGTGGGCACTTATCTCACCCTGGAGGCAGCTTTTGACCAATGCAGAAGGGTGCAGAAGGGTACATACATAGCTACCTTGTCCTCTGATTGGAACAGCTTGGGTGTGCACCATGCTGTCTCCAAAGCCCCTCTGTGGGACTGAGCCCAACTTCCTCTCTGTGACACTTTGCCTGATACTTTGGTTGGCTTCCTTCTCTTCCCTTCCCACATCCCCAACCTCCTGTTGGTTTTTCCTGGAATCTTTTCCTAATAAATCACTGTCATGTGCATTTTTTGTTTCAGGGTCTACTTTTGGGGAATCCAACCTATGAAAACACTCTACAAAAGAACTGGAAACATGGCCAAATTGGTTGTTAGTTCCCTACCAAGAGTATTAATCCAAGTAGGCCTTTGGTAGGACCTTACAAAAGCTGACCCAGCAAATCTATAGATGTTGCTAGAGCTACTGGGGATATTCTTTCTCCTCCTCATCTTCAACTGTCACCTTCTCAGATTCATCTTCCTTGACCACTATGTCTCAAATAGACTATAATTTCCTCTATATTCTCCACTTTGGCATGTTCTTACTGTATGTATTTATTTCTTCTTTGATTCTGCCTGTCTCCAGCCCTAAACTGTAAGTCCCGTTAGGTCGAGGACCTTGTCTATCTTGTTTCCTGCTGTGTGCTCTGTACCCTGCCTAGTGCTCGGTGACAGTTCGTTGAATGAATTGAAACCTCATGTGACACCCCTCCGCCCCACATCACATTGTGCCCTCCAGGACTGACCTTTGCTGAGATTGAAGACATGGTTTTGTATGTCCAGAACCTGTAAGAAATTGTAGAGGTCTGATATGTAGAAATTTTAGAAAACCAACCTGGCCCAAATAAGGAAAATAGATGAAGCTCATGTGTTTATAGGGATTGTTTTAGCCTGGGACACACCAGCTAGTAAAAGATTGTGCCTGACAAGTCTTCATGAAAGGTGTGGAAGCTTTGAAGTCAAAGTGTTGCTGGTATTGATTTGGTTCTTGGAAAACATAAACCCTCTTTTCCCCTGATCCCTTCTGGATGACTGTGCCTAGTGTCTCTGAATCACATTCTCCCAAGGCAACAACAGTTAGGCCAGGAGGGAGAGATGTTTGTGGGTTGTACATTAACCCTTTTGGGCAATTAAGACTTCTCCAAAGTAGCACAGAAGAGATGATTTCTGAAATCTTCAACCTGCTTAGATAGAGGGACCAGAACAGAATTTCTCAAAGTGGGTCCCACAGAACTGTTACAGTATGTTGGTAGGCTTCCACAGAAACAAACGCATATGTAAGTGGTGAAATATATTTGGAAAGAATCTTTAATATGTTAATCTATTTTGTTTGCGGCCATGGAACTTATGTTACCACAGAATATTTACTTCCGACTGTCACATGGGAAATACTGTAGTAGAGACTCTGAAATTGCTATTTAATACTTGGTCTTTGTGGCTCTGGGTCTCCATGCTTCTGACTCAAAGAAAGTCCTCATCTTCCTCCAAATGGAATATATCAAGGACCTCCTCCACCACTCTCTGCTTTGCATTTTATGCTCTTTCCAACGTCAGAGTATCTACCAGTCCATAAATATTCTTCCAACTTTCTCAACTATTGCTTCATAACAAATTATCACAAAGTTTAATGGCTTAAAACAGCAACAGTTGCTAATTTAGCTCATGAATCTGCAATTTTGGCAGGGCTCAGCAGGGAAGGTTCATCTCTATTTCATGCAGTATCTGCTGCGGCTGCTAAACTGGGACTGGAGGGTCTGCTTCCAAGATGGTGCATTCACATGGCAGGCGGTTGGTGCTTGCTGGTGGCTGAGGGTTTAGCTGGGGCTGTCAGTTGGAACAGCTATACATGGCCTTTCCCTGTGGTTGCTTGGTTTCTTCTTACCATGCCAAGTGGGCTCCAAGTGTGAGTATTCAAAGATATAAAAAGTGGACTGGGCTTCTTAAGGAAACAGCTCAGTTTTACTTCCACCATATTCTATTGCTCTAGCAGTCCACAGAACTCAGATTCCAGGGCAGATGACAGACTCTACCTCTTGACAGAAAGTGTGACAAAGGATTTTGGGGCCATGTTTTTAAATGGCTATAGCAGCTCTTTGAATTTGCTCTTAAAATTTCTTCCGCCTGTAATGTTTCTTTGCTGCCACCACCACTTTGCCACCTGGAAAACTACTGATTCTCCAGGGCCTAGATGCAGTATCGCTTCCTCTAAAAATACTCTTGTCTGTGCTTTCTTAGCATGTTGTTTTTATTGTTACTCTCACATTATATTAACACATCATATTAATGTTGATTATCTTCTCAGAGGGCAACAAGACATCTTAATTCATCTCTTGTTGTAGTTCCTAGCATAGGGCTTGTGCTGAATTAATTAATTGGCTAATTTTCCAGACCAACTGTTATTGTAACAACTACCATTTCATAAATGTTTACTGTTTAATAGGCCTTAAAATATGCACTTTATAAATATTACTTTATTTAATCTTTATAAACAGAAAGCTATTATTATTCCCATTATATAAATGAGGACACTAACATCACAGCACATTTTCCAATGCCACGCAGCCAGTAAATGGCTGAACTGGGATCTGAAACCAAGTCCAGAGTCCGTGTTCATAACCAATAAGTTCTTGTTTTAATGAATTGGTTAAAACAACCAGTTATATCCGTCCAGCATCGAAATAACCAAATAACTCTGTCAAATAGTTGATTTGTAGGCTTGCCACAGTGTATCAGTGGACCTAATTTTATTTAATTCCTACTAGCCATCATCCATTCTAAAAGATCCAGATATTTAAAGAACTCTTCTAAAAAAGAGTCCAACTTCTTGGTGTGGCTGTAGATGGAAAAATTAGAAGCAACAGAAGGAAACTGTAAGGAGGAGGCAGATTCTGGTTCAACATAAGGGAAACCTTTCTAGGGATTGAGACTAATCATAGGTGGAATGGGTTGCTGATATAAGTGGTGAGTTCCCCATCTCTTCAGGCAACCAAGAAGATTCTGGATGACCAGACAGAGAAGTAGACTAGATATCTGTAATAGATATTTGCTGGTTTTGCTCCCCAATATTTCTCCACCCTTTTCCTGGTAATTTTATCAAAAATTTCTTCTGGGAAGTACCTTTTCTCTCACTCTCAGATAATGTGTTTCAGCTAAAGTTTAGGTTGAGTTGAATCTAACCCAGCTCTGGAAGTGGTCATATGACTTAGGCCTATCCAATCAAAGTTTTGCATTTCTCTTGACATATTGATTGCTTCAATGATAAGTATATAACTGAGCCATAGTTATTCATTCATTCAATCATTTATCCAGCAATATATTAAAGTTTTTTTTCAAACCATAAAGGGTTAACTGCTATGGGACTTTCCCCTCCTCCCTAATATGAACAATTAGAAAATAAGACAAAATACGTAAAACAACTGTGTTCAGACATTACATTCAAGCCACGAAGGAAAAGGAAACGTGGTCAGTGAAAGATGGGACAAAAGAGGTGAGCCCTATAATTGGTCAAGATTAACGCCTGAAGGCAGTTTCTAGGACGCAGTGCAGGAAGAGAGAACACAAAGAGAGGCTGAAAATCTCACTGAGTTGAGAAGACTGAGCTTGGAGTTTGAGGATGTCAAGTTGTCTAGAATTTGTGGGATAGATTTATGGAGAGGAGGAACCATCCAGAAAAAAAGTTCCAGAAATATGCAAAAGGTTTCCCTTACGTTTTTGGCTGAATACCAATCTATGCACGCATATGATGAAACACCATAAGGCTGAACATGAATAACTTCCGAGGAAAGAATGATTCTCAGGAAGCTATACAAACAATTCCAAGAGCTCACACAGGGCGTGCAGTCAACTTGTCTCTAGCCAGAGTGAAGAGGCCTTGTTGAATACCAAGGCATACAGTAGGGATCTCAGAAATGCCACATGTTAGAAGTGGGGGTTGAATTAGGAATGAAAGCTACTCTAGGCATGTCCCGAAAATGCTTAAAAACAAGTCTCGAAAAGATTGAATTAATCTATGAGTAAATTAAAAGACCACCAGAAAAAGTCTAACACTCTTTATCACATTAACTGCCACACTTGAAAAAAAATGTTTTCCTTGGGGCCACGGTGTTTTATTACAAAAATAGAGTAAAAATTTCAAAAACAAAATAATCCTTTCTAATTTAATGAAAAATTTGTGGCCGGGAGCGGTGGCTCACGCCTGTAATCCTAGCACTCTGGGAGGCCGAGGCGGGCGGATTGTTTGAGCTCAGGAGTTCAAAACCAGACTGAGTAAGAGCGAGACCCCGTCTCTACTAAAAATAGAAAGAAATTAATCGGACAACTAAAAATATATAGAAAAAATTAGCTGGGCATGGTGGTGCATGCCTGTAGTCCCAGCTACTCGGGAGGCTGAGGCAGAAGGATTGCTTGAGCACAGGAGTTTGAGGTTGCTGTGAGCTATGCTGATGCCACGGCACTCTAGCCCGGGCAACAAAGTGAAACTTTGTCTCAAAAAAAAAAAAAATTATTATTTTTGATTGTTTGATGTGTGTGAGTTATATGTAACTCATGTGGCACTAGAATCAATTCTTACACTGCACACCACTTGAGTTGTATGTGAATCACAACATACTTATTGAATTTGTTTTGGAGAATTGAGTCTTCATATGCTTCATGAGGCCCTGCGTAAAAAGCTAGCATGAGTTCAATACAACTCACTTGGCAGTTAATGTGTTAAAGAAATAAAACAAAATCTAGCATTCGACGGCATTAAATTATAATGTCCAGCATTAAATAAAAAGGTATAGACATATGGAGAAGCAGGAGAATTTGACCCACAACCAGGAGAAACATTAGCTAATATGAAAAATCGGTCAATGACACAGATGATAGAAGACAAGAATGTTAAAGCAACTACTGTAAATATGTTTGATGTGCTCAAGAAGGTAAAGGAAAACATAAACATAATGAAGAGAAAAGTGGAAGATACACAAAGGAGTCCGTGGAGATGAAAAATACAATATCTGAAATAAAAAATATACTGAACGAGTACACAGATTAGATACTGCAATAAGAAAAAGGAACATGAAGACATAACAGCAAAAATTACCTAAATGGTGCTCTGAGACCCTCACTGATGTAGTCTCGATAGGGTCCAGCCACGCCCACCTGGCATCCACAATATAGAATGAGGCAGTGCAAGGTGGGTTGAGTCAGGACTCTACTTCTCCTCCCCTCCTCCCCATGTAAGTGAGGCACAGGGGGAAGCTGAGTCTTCACCCCCACCTGGCATCAATGAGGAAGAATGAGGTGGTAGGAGGAGCTAACTGGCATTCTACTATCCTTCTCCTTTTCTCTCGTGTCAACAAGGACCAGCAAGGAGTTGAGCTTCTGTCCCTACTCTGCAGCAACAAAGTGGTATGAGTCAGCCTTCCGCTCCCTCTTTTTCTGGTGGCAGTGAGGCCCAGTGGAGAGCTGAGCTTACATCCCAACTTGGAGGCAACTAGCTGGGGCAAGATGGTGTCCCATTCACCTGAGGTGCTGGGGGCGCCAAGGAGGGAGCTAGATTTCCACCCCATCCATCTGCAGTGAGGCACTGTGAGTCGGGTGGGTGGAGCCCAGTAGGCAGCTGGACATATATACACCCACCAGGCCTTTGCTCTACACCTCGAAAAGGGGACTGCCTGCTCCAAAAAAAGATTAAATGGATGCAGAGTCATATAATATACTATCCAGAATGTCTAGGTTGCAACATCAAAAGCACTCAGCATAGTAGGAATTAGGAAAATCACAACTTGAATGAGAAAGACAGAATACATGCCAACATTGACATGAGCCAGATATTGGAATGAGCTGACAGGATTTTAAAGCAGCCATCCAAAAATGCTTTAACAAGCAATTATTAATTTTCTTGAAACAAATGATAAAAGGGAAAATCACAACAAAGAAACAGAAATTACAAAGAAAAGAGCCAAATGGAAATTACCAAACTGTAAAATATAGTCACTAAAATAAAAGACTCACTGGATGGGCTCAGTAGTAGAGATGACAGAGTGTGGAATCTGAACTGGAAACCAGATCAATGGAATTTGCCCAACAACAGGAAAACATAAATAGATCAAAAAGAAAATAAACAGAAGCTTGTGGGTCAATAACAAAAGAGTTAAATTTGTAAGGCTATGAGAGAGTGGAACGGAAAGAGTATTCAACAAAATAATAGCTAAAAGAAAGCTCCCTAAATTGGGTGAAATACATAACCTACAGATTTCAAGAAGCTGAGAAAGCCCCAAGTAGGATAAGCTCAAAGAAATCCAAGAAATGTCATAAATTAAACTTCAAAAACTAAAAGAAAAAAAAAAATCTTGAAACGGCTAGAGAGAAATGACAGATTATTTACATTTTAAAAGCTGTTGGAATAACAGAGGATTTTTCACCAGGAATCAGGTAGGCCAGAAGGAAGTAGCTCAACACTTTTCAAACATTGGAAGAAAAGAACTGTCAATTGCAAATTCTGTCTGGTGAGACTATTCTTTAGGAATGAAAGGAAAATAAAGACATTCTCAGATGGAAGAAAGCTAAGAGAATTTGTTGCCAGCACACCTTCTTTCAGAGAAAGGCTAAACAAGTTGTCTGAATAGGAAGGAAATAATAATAGAAGAAGGCTTGAAACTTCAGAAAGGCAAGAGGAACATTGAAGTGAGAGATCTGGTTTTTAAATTGCTATTCTCTACTAATTTTTTATGCACATCGAGATTTCCTTTGAACTGTGTGGCCAAAACAAAAGAGAATTGAAGTGGAGGTTGGAGCAGATCTGAGACAGCAATCATTGATTTCTGCAAGTTCACGTTCTTATGTTGTAAACAACCTCGCTCTTATCAGTGATTAATTCTAAATCAGTAGAAATTGCATAGTTTTAATTGGACTCTCAATTTTCAATCCAGATGTGCTATTGTAAAATTTTGGCATATTTCAAAAATATTAATATCTTTTTATGTCTCTCTGTTCACAAGTATGATATGAATTTTTGAATTTACTGTCAGAGTAACACACTTTTACTCTGAAAAAATTTATTTTATGTGGACAATAACAAAAGTGAATTATTTATTATTATTACTAATATGAAGATTCATATTTATATGGCTTAAATTTTATTTCTAAACAACTAGTAAGAGATGACTGCAATTTTCAAACTTGGAACGGTACGCAATTGTAAAGCTATTGAGGCATTGCTGTCCTTCCTGGGATTAATCACTGTAAAGCTTTGGCAAATAAACGTTGAAACAGGCATCTCAAAATGAACAGGAGCAGGGAAGCTGAAATAAAACCCTGCTGATTCATCTAAAAACTGGCAAACCTTAAAAGATACATATACAGTCAATACCAGAAGCAAATTTACAAGACAAGCAACTTAACACGGGGAATGCCAATTTCACAAGCAATGAAAAAGTGAGGCATGCTTCTTTTCTTCTAAAATGTTGTGCAGTGAATATACAGTGATTTGACAAGGACTGAAACTTCTGACAGTTTGCTGAAAGACAATTCTCCGTGGGTCTCCCATGT
Organism: Indri indri; assembly: GCA_004363605.1. Taxonomy (NCBI): domain Eukaryota; kingdom Metazoa; phylum Chordata; class Mammalia; order Primates; family Indriidae; genus Indri; species Indri indri. The sequence continues at coordinate 40,337 of RJWJ010008926.1, forward strand.
TTCCATATGTCTTGCAAGTAGAGGCACTGATTGATTTTATGCTGGACTATATTTGCAAGGATAATTTTGTAGCAAACAACCTTGGAAGTTACAGCATCTCCTTGTAGAGTAATGAATAGGTTCACTTACAGCCTTGGAAGATTGAGATAATACTTCCCTCTGGAGCAAAGGGCAGGTGTCCAGTCTGCCCATTATAGAAGAATGGTGTTCCCTAAGCTCTGGGTTCTCCTCCTGTAACACAGCACAGGGGGCAGGTGTCACCTGTCCTTCTTTGTGTCACTCTGTGGGAACTGGGACTCAGGAAGCTGGCTCAAGAACTGCTAATTCTATGGCCACTGCTATTGCTATGATTAATAAGGTTCTTTTTCTCTGTTAGGGAACGAAGCCTTCCCACAAAGAAAACCCCAGTTCAGGAGAGTGTCATGGTGAATCTTATGAAAGCTAAGGAAGAAATGACACCACTTTTATACAAAATCATTCAGAAAACAGAAGAGGGACAAAAACTTCCTCAGTTATTTTATGTGGTCTGTATTAGGCTGATGCTAAAACAAGATGAAGACATTGCAAGAAATGGAAACAACAGACCAATATCCTTCATGAATTTAGATGCAAAAAACTCCAACAAAAGTTAGCAAATAAAGCCCACCAATATACAAAAAGGCTAATCTATCATAACTAAGTGGGGTTTATATCAGGAATGGAAAGTTTGTTTAAAATTAGAAAATCAAAACTATATTTCATTGTATTAAAAGACAGAAATAAAAACCATTGTCTTAGTGTGCTCTAGTGGCCATAACAATGTAGATTGTGTGGCTTCAGAAACAGAAATTTATTTTCGCATAGTTATGGAGGCTAAAAGTCCAAGATCAAGGTTCTGGCTGATTTGGTTTCTGGCGGAGGCTCTCCTTCTGGCTTGTAGACGGCTTCATTCTTGCTGCGTGCTCACGGGGCCTCTTGGTGTATGCATGTGGGAGGAGAGAGAGATCTCTAGTGTCTCTTCTTATAAGGATGCTAATCCTATTGGATCAGGGCTTCACCTACATGACCTCGTTTAACCTTAACTACTTTCTTAAAAGGCCCCATTTCCAGATACGATCACACTAGGGCTTGGGCTAGGGCTAGGGCTTCAAACCATGAATTTTGAGGGGACAAAATCATTCATTCATGACATCATATGATTATCATAATAGAAGTAGAAAAAGTATTTGATAAAATTCAATATCTATTCATGATATAAACTTGTAGCATGCTAACAAGAGAAGGGAACTCTGCTTTTGCTTGAGATGCAATACAAAAATTTCTGCCTAACCCACTGGAGAGACCATGTGGCAAAATTCCATGGGGATGCCACATGCCCAGTCACTGGGGACAGAGGATTTTGATGCTTTGATTGGCCAGGCCTGATCACAGGGCCCATTCCTGGAGCTGAGGATTGAACCTACCTCCTTTCAAAATATTTGGGTGGTGGGAGAGGGCATGAACCATAGAGAAAACTGACACAAAATGACTAGAAGGATGTGTAAATGTCGAATGGAAAACAACAAAGGTCGCTTGCCCAACGTTGAATGCTCAGTGAGTGGCAAAGTCTAGCTGAGAACCCACAGGCATCTGACTCATAGTATAGGGGCCCTTCTGTTGCACCAAACTGGCTTCTCACAAGTGCCTGCACCTCCACTAACTAATCCCAGGACCTCTGAGTCTCAGAGATATGGACATGTCTGCTCCCCGGATGTATTAATGGTCACTTTCACATTGGAAGTTACTGGAATATATGCATGCACACATAAATAAATGCATAGAAAAAAGTCTGGAAGGGTACACACCATGCTGTTAACATTGGTTACCCTAGAGAGAGGGGAGAGAATAGGGATGAGGGAAGGAGGGTTTGTACTCCCCACTCTGCATTCCTGCACTGTCTGAACTTCGTACACACGTACACTCCTCAATTACTTCTTCAGCCTCCCTTGCCGTAGTGTCCCGGTCTGCCCTCTCGCATCTCACCAGAAGTAATAATCCCATTGATTATGGGGCTCTGCATTGCTCTCAGAATAAAGTCCAATCTCCTTAGCTTGGTAAATATGGCAAATGTGGCACCTCTTCCTGACAATCTGACCAGCTCATGTCCTCACCAACCCCCTCCACCTCCTCCCAGACCCAACTCCAAGCACTCTCTGCTCTGGTCACAGCAGGATCCTCACGCTTTTCCAAACATGCAAGTCACTAATTGTTTACTCAACAGACTTCTAACCTGCATGTGCTGTTCTGCCTGCCTGTAATTACCTGCCTGCATCTACCTTCACCCATGGTGCATTCTCTTCAGCCTTCAGGGACTGCCCCAAGAGTCACTTGTTTATGAAGTGTGCCATAAGCCGAGCCCTCATTTAGAGCTGGTTCTGACCCACCTCTGCTCCCAGTCTCCGTCTTTCTGTCCATACCATCACAGGCAGGCTGTTCTGTCGTTACTGTCTCCTTGCTTGTCTTTCTCTCCTACTGGACTGAGAGTTCCTAGAAGCCAGGTTCTGTCTAATTGATGTTGGTGTTCTCAATGCCTATCTCAGGGCCCTGAACAAGATAGGCCCTCGATAAATGTCTGTTAATTAATAAATAAATCTGGCCAGGGAATTGTCTGGGCTGTCTGTCCTTACTGAGAGGGGAAGGAGTAAAGGCTAGATGCCTGTCGGCCTGGTGACAGAAAGCAAAGCCTGATTCAGACTCAGGGTCTCACTCTGTTGCCCAGGCTGGAGTGCACTGGCCCAATCATAGCTCACCATACCCTCAAATTCCTGGGCTCAAGTGATCCTCCGGCCCTAGCCTCCTGAGTAGCTGGAACTACAGGTATGCAAGATCATGGCTGGCTAATTTTTAAAACATTTTTTATAGAGACATGGTCTCATTATGCTGCCCAGGCAGGTCTTGAACTCCTGGACTCAAACAATCCTCCTGCATCAGCCTCCCAAAGGGATTATAGGCATGAGCTATTGCACCTGGTCTCGACTGCTTTCTGAGCTGACTCATATTTTAGGATTGTTTCTCTGGAAAGTGGGTCAATAGAATTAAAGCCTCAGGAAAAACAGAAATTCCTCCTCCTTTCCTTTTCTTTCTTTTTTTTTCCTTTCTCCCAGCCAGGAAGCCACACTTATCTAGTAGTGTGCTTGCAATGTTTAACAACTGTGTCTCCAGAAGAAAAGAAGCCCTGATTTGCAGTGCTTGCCAATTTCTGTGGTGTAAATATTCCCACCATGATCAATTTCAAGCTACCAACATTATGTCGCTGAATGTGGAGCTGGGAAAAGATGTGTGCAATCAGCTCTCTGATGACAGTATGAGCTGGCTCAAGCCAGCTGCACAATGTAGGAATGTGGATCTAGGCTTCGAAGGCACACCAATCAGATATGGGTTCTGAATCTAGTATTTATTACCTGGGCAAATTGCTTAATAGTCATGCATCCCAGTTTCCTCATCTGTAAAATGGGGATAATAATAGTAATAATGCATGTCACTGAGTTGTGAAGAGTAGTCAGGCAAATGTATGCAAAAGTCTTGTCTGATATGTCTAAGCATTCCACGCAAGGTACTTAATATTAGTTATTATTATAATGTTAAAATCACACACTATAATAACTTCTCCCCTTGCTTTCCAAATTTTGCAATAGACTGGCAGTAAAAATAAAAACTCCCCAGCCCTCTGAGATGTCTAGATAATTTCTTGTGACAGTCACAAGTTGGGAACAAATGCAGATGCTGACAGAGCATGGAAGGTTCAGCCTTTGGGGAGCCCAGTGGCTGGAAAGAAACAATTATTGTAAAGATGAAATGACTTTCTTCTCTTCTTCACTCAAAATAGATTTTTGGCTAGTAAACATTCTTCAGTGACCCCTTAACAACCTTGAGGAAAATAGATAATTTAGGCCATAAAACAAACTGCATTCTGATGCATGATGTGGCTTACAAATGAAAGGATGACTTTCGTCTTTGCCAGGTGGGAAAGAAAGAGAGCGGTTTCCTGAATGAAGGACAGAGGTGGGTCACAAAATGCCTCTCATACCCAGTGGCTTTTGTATCCGTAAGGTCTTGTTCAGCAACTGGTACATGGTAGGACATGGGGAAATACTTGCAAAGTCAACATAAATATGCATTGAGCATCTGTTTTATAACAGGCATCATGCTCAGTGTAGGCCCACTGTGGCAGGACAGCGGTGCCCAATTTACTCTGGTTACTCGATAGCCGATGCCAGAGACATGAGTCAGACACAGTGTTGGGACACCTTCAGTGGATCCTTGTGGTGAGGCCCAGCAGAAATGTGGGAAGGAGGAAAAATCAGAGACGAGAGTAGAGTTAAGCTGAACTCAGTCTGAGAAGAGCCTTGCCAGGGATGGAATTGTGTCCCCCCAATTCATATGTTGAAGCCCTAATCCTCAAGGTAATTGTGTTTGGAGATAAAGCTTTAAGGAGGTAATTAATGTTAAATGAGGTCAGGAGGGTGGGATCCTAATCCAATAGCATGGTGGCCTTATAAGAAGAGAGAGAGAGAGAGGAAGAGAGAGAGAGAGAGAGAAAGAGAGAGAGAGAGACACCACTAACCGTCCCTGCACAAGCGCCAAGGACAGGCCACGTGAGGACACAGTGAGAAGGCAGCTGTCTGTTAGCTAGGAAGAAAGTCTTCACCAGAAACCAAATTGACCAAAACCTTGATTTTGGACTTCTCTGCCTCCAGAACCATTAGAAACAAATTTCTGTTGTTGAAGCCACTTGGTCTGTGGTATTGGTTCTACCAGCCTGAGCTGACTGAGACAGGCTTCATGTGTCTTGTGAAATAAAGAGGGAGACTTTCACATTGGAGGAGATGGGTGCCAGTCAAACGTGCTTACATGGGGCTGGGGTGTGCTCAGATTGTGTTACGGAAAGACGGTTCTGGATGCAGAGTGAAGAGAAATTGGAAGCAGAGAAATTGAAGGTGAGTGAGCCCAATAAAAAGGGTCTAGCATGAGCCTGGGCAGAAATCACAGAAGTTGAATGGGACGTAGCAACAGGGACCCAAGGGGGAAGGATGGATTTTTGAGTCACTTAGCAGTTAGAGTTGTCTGAACCTGTTTGCTAAAGGAAAGTGAGGGGTTTAAGCTGATTTCCAGATCCGAGGGAAGGTAATTGTGTGAACGGCACCTTCGATGAAATCCAAGATGCTGGAGAAGGAGTTTGAGAAGATCATGAGTCAGTGAGCGGGCTCCTCCCCAGGGCGAGATCCTGTCGAAGGTATGCAAGTGAGGATGGATGGCAAAAACACAGGCTAAATGAGGATACAGCCCTGCTGTCCAAACACCTACAAAGGTGCAGGTACAGGTGCCTGCAGCCGGCCGTCCATACATGATTGTTGAATTTAATTGAATTAAAACTCAATAGGCTGCACTGAGACAAGGTCCTAATTTCAATCAGTAAGGGAAAAGAATCTCATTGTCTGGCAACAGCATTGGTCTCTTAGTTCCAGACTCGCAGGAGAGCAAATCTGTCTCTGAAAGGGGGAAATAAATAAAAGGAGAATGAACACCTACTCTCTTTCCAGAGGGGCAGTGCTCACTTCCCTTTGGGCTCCGTGTGAGTGAATGTGGATGGAGGTTGGCTCTGAGATGTTTGCACGTTCCCAGCTCTGACAGATGCTGGGAATAGGCTCGCCACGGCCTGCTCCCCTGGAATCCACTTCTCTGCCTTGCCTGACTCTGAGCTGATAGTCTGCTCTTCCCAAACTCGCAGGATCTCAATGAAGACACGCATCTCCTTGGAAGGGGGAGCTTGGAAGGGAAGCCGTCTGCAGTAACTATTTCTGTCTGTGCCTTTGTGTGACTGCCATGTGAAAGCATGCATCCATTAAAAACAAAACAAAACAAAACAAAACAAAACAAAACTCTTGCTCAGGTTAGAGCTCTTCCTGTTACCCTTTTGACTCCTGGAGTGTTGCTGCTCTGGCTGGGAAAGCTGTGAAGCCAGTCCAGAGACAGCAGGGCCCGAATCACCAGGTCACCATCAGGTGAAGGAGCTGGAGGCGTGGGGCCCGCTGGGGTGGCCTGGAGAGCATCAGCTCCAGCTGTCAGGGCTCGGCTCTCTCCTAAGGACGGTCTTGGCAAGTAATTGCACTGTCGTCGAAGGATATTAGGCTAAAGTGCATCCTAAAATTGATCTTCTCTCCCCAGGAACCCACAGATTGTTGAGATGTTAATGGCAATTACTAGCGTGTGTGTGTGTGTGTGTGTGTGTGTGTGTGTGTGTGCCTGTGTGTGAGGCAGGGGTGTTGTGCTCATGTTCTCAAAAGGAGGCTACAGCACAAAACAATAACACAACCACAGATCTAGAGGAACCGTAGCAGCCTGACATCTCATTCCATTCTACCATTTCACGTCTTCAGCCAAAGTGCTTGGAGTGCTAACTTTGTGCTAGGTACTGGAAATGCAGGGCTCAGGTATGGCTGGGGGTAGAAAAGGGTAGCAACTAACAAGCCTACATTTGTCAGGCACTCACAGTGTTTTGAACACAATATGCATTACCTTGAAACTACCATTTCATAAGAACCACAATTGACTTTCCAGACACTATGCTAAACACTTACAGGTATATTGCTTTTAATTTTCCTAGATAAACCTGGGAGGGAGCTATGCATGGTTTTCATTTTACAGATGGAGAAACTGAGGCTCGGGTCAAACCAGAAGTCACCCAGCTGCTCGGACTCTGAAGCTCATACCTGTACACAGTACCGCCTCTTTGCCTCCAAAATAGCATTAAGGATGCCTCCTTTGCACAACTGAAGATCATCTGCACTCATTCAAAGATCACTTTGAAGATCATCGATAATGCATTTGATGTGCTTAGCATGGGGCCAGTGTGCGGCAGGCCCTCATCGTGACCCTCGTGCTGTTTCTGAAAAGTGGAATCATGTTTAATCCAACCCGGGCTCCAGACCTCTGGGGTGGGGGCGTCTCAGGACCAGCTCCTTCAGCCTCTGTCCCTCCTCCGCGGCCCTCACTCTCCCCTCACAGCCCGACAGCCCTCTCCTCGTCATTCCACACTGAGAGAAAATGAAAACCAGGCCTCATGTCAGAGTTATGACAGCTGGGACTGTATCTTTTCCATCTCTGTATCTCCAGAAGGGACTGGAATGGTGCAGCTATTAAATATAAATAGTTGCTGAACTGAATTGTGCACCCTTTCAGCCTCTGGGATAACAAAGGTTTTCCACTCTCCCTCCCACCGACTTCACCACTCTGAGCACCTAAACAAGGCACCATCTTGTCCTCATGCTGAACCTAAGCGGTGGCCATTCTCACCCCTGTTTCTATATCTGAGTTAACAGACAGGCTCAGGGAAGGTAGTGGCTAGTAACTGGTTGTCCAGCACAGAAAACAGCCTCTGTGAGACACTGTGAGTGGGCAAGAAGCACCTTGTCATCCTGTGGGTGGCAAGAGGTGGTTGGCAGGGGTGGGGGTGGGGTTTGGGGCTGATCTCCAAACCCACTTCAAGCTTTGCCACTCTCACTCACTTCTGTGGTCTCTGCTAAATTGCTGCAATGTGTGCTCTTTGGCACCAGCTCTGGAGACCACCCAGGCATTGAGGCAAATGCAAAATGCAGCCCCCGACCTCAGCCCAAAGTGGGTGTCTTTCGGAGCCAAGCACACCCTGTGGTCTCCTTGGGTACCGAGCTCCCTCCTAGGTGACCTTCCAGCACATGAAACCAAGAGCACAGACATGCATACCAGGGCCCAGTGGGGATCCGGATGGCAGCTCCTACAAGCTGAGGACACTCGCCACCTTCCTGGCACCTACTGGGATGGCTCTGTCCCTGGGAACGCAGTGGCCCTGCTTCATAAAACTACTGTCTTTCTGCAGAGTTGGGTGAGAAAATGGATTCTTGCAAGTCAGAAAATTTTTAAACTTAGGAGAACTTATGCTTTTTAAGGTATCATCCTGAAATCCTTTTGTACAGAATGGTCCTGCCCTAATATGCCCCTCTTTATAAATCCTAATGTGTGTACAGAATTTTGGACTTGCTTTGTGGCCCATTTCATTGCTGCACCCCAGGCAAGCCCCACAGAGCAGGAGGTGTAAGACCTCAGCCCTTCCTCTTTGGCTGTTTGGCCTTGACCTTGGAAGAGCCCCCTAACATCTTAGTCTTACTATTAAATGATATGGTGCATTTAAAATGACAGTACACTACCAAACGCTGATTAAACATGCAACAAATGGTAGTGTTTTGGGACAGAGAAAGTACGTAGAGTTTTCTTCTCAGCACAATTGAAATATTACCTGACCTGTCTCCTTGTGGGGTTTTTGAGAGTATAGATCACTGGACAAATTAAGATATTATTTATTCATTCATTCAACACATCCTTTCGAGAGTCTATTAGAAATTTATGTTCTATTAGGAAACAAATGATCACAACACAGTTTGGTGACTGTTGTAATGGAGGTAAGCAAGACGCAGAGCGGTCATGCAAAGTGTGCCTGATTTCCCCAGGGGAGCGGAGTCAGCTTGGCAGAGCAGGTATGCATAATGGCTAATGTTTATTGAGTTCTGACCACGTGCCAGACACCAAGAGTCTGCCAGGCAGATAAGCATGGGAGGAGGGTGTGGACAAAGGTATAGAGGAATTAAAGAGAGCACATTCACGGAAGACTCTGTGGTCAGTATTAGATTATTAATAACAGAACATTGATGCAGGATTGCAGGAGTGACTCATATAGATGGGACCCCCAGTGCCTCTTATTCTTGCTTTTGTCTGTAGCCTTGAGGCTCTCACATAGGGTGGTAGTGCTTCTCAGGGGGGCATCTGAAAATGTTGGGGGGGCACTTTTTGACTGTCACCACGATGGAGTGCAGTACTAAAGGCATTTAATGCCCAGGGCCCAGGGATATTAACTGCCCTGCAATGCACAGGATGGTCCCACATGATGAACAACTGGCCTGCCCAGAGCGTCAGGGCACCTCCTTTGGGCCACACTGTGCAGTCCTTCCCTATTCTTTCCACCACTCAAATTAACTAAAATGTTCTAAATAATTGCCATTTCACTCCCTGGCCCCTGGATTATATTTGGCTTCAGAATTGCCTTTTTGTTTTCTTGATTTGGAGTAGCAGGGTTGGTGAAGAAGATCTAATTAAGTTTCATGGTTCCCTGGTTGGAGCCACTTCATTCTCCCAGTACTGAGGCGTGTCGATTTCACAGCCCAAACACCGCAGCAACTGAGCACTGCCTTCCCGCTACTGCCACTGCCCGGGTTTGGGCCTTTCCCCGCCTTCTGGGTTTCTGACCACCTCCCGCCTCTAGGCCCCCACTCCATTCACTTCTCCACTCTGTTACTGGAGAAATCGTCTTTCCCAGTGCAGATGTGATTATCTCCCTTTCTGCTCTTCCCATTACCTCTGGGACCAAGTTGGGGCCCCAGGTTTCTGGTCCTGTGCCCTGTCCAGGCTCTCCTAGGAGGCAGGACATCCCAGCAGTTGTGGATGATCTCAGAAGCAGGATGTCGAGAGTCCCAACCCTGCCCTGCCACTTACTGGCTGGTGACATTGAGAAGTTCACTTAACCTTTCTGTGACTCAGTGTCTTCCCATCCATACAAGCCACATCATTAACTATGTCAGCCACAGCAAGAATTAAGTGTTTTCATTTGTGTTTAAAGCACATAGAACAGTGCCTAAGTGGGGGATTATTAAGTTTTTTTGTTCTGTAGACCCTTTCTCAGAGTAATGGATTAAATACATAAAATGAAATATATAGGATTATAGAGGAAACCAATTCCACTGAAAAATGATGATCAAAGTGTAAAAAAAAAACACCCCATCTTATTTATGACATAGAAATATATGTGCTTTGTTAAATAATAAGATCCAGCAGCAGGTCTATTGTGTTGCAATACAATACAAATGTATGGCAATTTGCAAACACTATCTTGAGATTCTGCAACAACCTCATAAGAAACAGAAATATCAGTTGTTCCTGCTTGTGTTGAACTCCCAGGTAGAAGCACTACCAACACTGCCATGGTTTGTTTCCTACATTGAAGAAAGAAGGAAGATCAAAGTTTCAGTTAGAGGTTAGTTAAAAAAACAAAAACAAAACCCAAACCACGACATAGCTTTTGTTCTCCTTCAAGTGCATGGATCCCTCCTGAATTACTGAGTCCCTCAAGCAGTCTGTACACCCCAGTTTAAGAACTTCTGGACGAGGGCATAGTAGATGGTATAAACCAGCTAAAAAGCAAGGTGGCCGATTCAGTACCAACAGAAAGAAGCCAGGAAGGCAACATGAAGGAGGGAAGCGGGCAGTTGTAAGAAAAACTCAAGCCCACCCCAGCACAGCAGGGGCAAAACAGCACAACAGGGCACGTGCTGCTTAGCCTGCAAGTCATTCTAAAGAAATAAAGATATGCCAGCCTCTTGCAGGGAAGCTGGAAGTTAAAAATCTTGCTAAGATCCGCTTCTCTCTATTCTGGGTTTGGAATATTATCAAGCAGTTTAGCGTTTGATATGCACGTCTACACTGCAGGCCCCAAAACCTGCTTGTTCTTGGGCCTCCTCGGACCTGCATGGCTGCCCAGTTTTGCCATTGTACAAAAGCACCATATCCTTGCATATCTTGGGCCCGAGAACACATAGTCCCTCCTTCCCAGATGCCTGGCTCCTTCTTCACCCAGCTAACACTAACTGGTCTTTCCAGATCCAGCTCCAGTGTCTCTTGTCCAGAAAGTTCCTTAGACGAGGCTTCCCAGGCCTGGGCAGCCCAGGCCTCTCCTTCTCACAGAGATCTCAGGCCTCTATCAGAGTGTGCATCACACTTTCCTTGTGCTTGTGTGATTTCCTGTCTGCTTCTCTAACCAGAGTGTGAGTTTGCTGAGGGTGCTTCGTGAATGTTCTTTCGAAGGAGTGAATGAATCGAAGGGATGAATTGACTGATTCAGATAGCATGACTTCTAAGGTGCTTTTTAGTCCAAAGATGATTCCACGGATGGATTCCCTGATATTTTGACAGGCTCAGCCCTCGCTCACAGACCTGGCTGGTACAACAGGCCACAGCCGTTGTTCCAATTTGATGAGTGTAAAATGTGACTGTGAAATAGTGATATTGCTTTCAGATTCCCACGTCTAGTTCCTTTGATAGTCTCCACGAGGCAGATCTCCCTCTGAGGGTGGATTTGATTTTTTTTAATAGACATAATTTATTCAGAACTGCTTCTTATGAATAAGATGAAAGAACGAGCTCAGAAACACCATTTTTGGCACCCCAAAATGAAATGGAAGCCTGTCTGTGAGGTAATAAAACTGATTTTCTCACTTGGCCTGTAAACCAGCTGTAACGGTAATTTCCAAAGAAACATTCCGAACACGTCTTAAGCAAAAACAGCATCATTAGAATAAGCCTACAGCTTAATAGCA
>RJWJ010008927.1:0-51756 GCA_004363605.1 Indri indri
AGTGAAGGAAGAGGGGCTCTCATCCTTCTCCCATGGGCAGAAATCATGAAAATGACTCATGATTTTTTGGCCTCTCCCACCTCTCTCAATATTTCTGAAGACAAGACACAGGAGGTCACCTAATTATCACAAAATTTTGTAAGCTTTGACAGGTGACCTGGTATCATACTTTGGAAAAGTGAAAGTAGATGAGACCAATTATCTTGGAAAATTGGCTATAACAGACCAATGGTTTCACTGTAAAATCTTTTACACAGCCATACAGATATGAGTCTGATAATTTCAGTAGGTGACATTTTGTTGCACACTGGACCAAGAGCTTTTGAGGGTAAGGCTACCTATGTCTTTTTCATCTTGGATGGCTCAAGTATGGCATATGGTAGGATCTCCACAAATATTTTGTGACTAAATGAATGAATACAGTTACCATACCTTGGATTTCCTCTAACAGATGAGTCTAAGAGCCTGAGTACTCTTGGTTCACCCAGGAGGTAATTCCAGGGAGCAGGAGGGAGGGACCGAGAGGAGTGAGAAGCAGATTGCCAACGCCAGGATTCACTACCCAGATTGCTGCTGAGGGAACCTGGAGCTTGGCTATGCCCAGAACTTTCTGAGGAGCCTGGAGAACCACCTTGCTGAGTTGCCACCAGTAGATTAACGTGGAGGCCTGTTTTATCTCTTGCTCCCATCCCTCCTGGTTGAGGGTTGCTCCTTGGACTGTCCATTCCTGAACTTGTATGACCCCTGCCCCAGGGCCTCCTCTCCTTGGTGTCAGAGGAGCCCTGGGACTGACAGCAAAGGACATGGGGCATCCACTTGAGGTGAGTCACAGCCCCATGGGATGGTCCACCGATGATGAGGGTGGGGCCAAGAGGATGCAGGGCAGGTACCAGAGATAAATGAAACCATAGGTCAGACAGACTTTGGTAATTTTGATTATTAAGAGGTTTTAGTTCTTTTAAAAAAAATCTTTCCCTATATGATCCTATTATGCATTCCAGGTACATGAGTCTAGTATATTTAAGGTCCTCATGTCCCTAACTAGTACTTGCAAAATTCTATGCAGGGAAAGGGAAGGATAAAAGAAACATGAAAACTCTTCTCTTAAAGGAGGCAAATTAATAGGATAAGGACACAAACTAGGATAAGGATGCAAATTGGGTCCAGGGATCAGATCAGCCGCAGTGTTTTGAATGACAACGTCAGTGTTGTGGGCTGTGCAACCTCCAAATCTCACTCTAACGTCACGGAATTTATTCCGGTGCTCGGAGCTGACATCCTGCATTTCGTCTTGCACTGCTGTGGCCTGGGATGACCAAGCGCATGCAGCGCTGAGATGCCCATCTGCCAGGACCGCTGCTGCCTGCATCTCCCCAATGGGACATGTAATGAATACATAGGGGGCGCTATGGGCTAGAGGAAAGTGGGCAGTTCACAGGAGTTCAGGAGGTGCAGAGTCTACACTGCAGCTGAAATCCCGTGCCATTGCTCTTGACATCTGAACAAGACGGAAGCTTTTGAAAGACATGGTGGGAAGCAGTCTTTCTGTTAATTTGAGGCAGGGAAGGAGACACCAAAGAAGGCAGCTGTCATGTCCCATTAGCTGTGGCTTCCGCACATCTTGTGTGACATATGTGTTGTTTATCCTGAGTTCCCCTAAACTCATAGACTTTTTAGGCTGGGAAGACCCATCTATTCATTTTGCTGCTGATAAGACCGAGAAGAAGGGAAGTTAAGTGACCTGCCACAGCACAGGTAAGGAGGGCTGTGGGTGCTCCACCTAAAAGGTTTACAAAATACCTGGAAAGGGAGGGGCTGGCGTGAGGGCTGTCAGACCACCTTGGGCGGAGCCAGGGCCTGAACGGCACAGTGCTTCAGACAGCGACTGCACCGGCACATCCGGATCTCCTTCTTAGCCCCACCTTACGAACCTCTGTTATCTGTGGTGGAGAGGAGGGAAAATAGCCCGTAAGTCCATTAAAACACCACTGTCTCTTTCCCTCTCTCTCTCTCTCTTTTTAAATCTTCCGTTGAAAATGCAGAATTTTAAAATAAGATTAATGTCTCCATTTTAAATTTAAGTTTTTACAATTATCCTATTTTTAGATCGCACTGTAAATTCATTTAAGTGGCCCAATATAATTATATTTTAATTCACAAGATCTAAAATATCTTCAAATTATTTGGAGTAAGGATTTCTCTACACCTGGTAGGTTTTATAACAGTTCAGAACAGGGATGGTCATAGAAACACACGTTTTTAACTAGTGAGGAAGAGAACTGCCCATCTTAACGAACTCAAGGGCACAAGTTCAAATAACCTGCCAGCCCTGGTTTCCAGTCCCCCTTCAGGGCATTGAACGATGAGAGTAATAGCATGACCTTGGCTTCTGGAACAAGGAAGCCATTGTCTGTCTTCCAAAACCATCTGAACTGCATCATGGACACAGGCGGTGGTCTGTGGTGGGGTTAAACAAGCCTTTACTTATCTGATGCCTCCTCCCTGGTAAAAAGACAAATATTGTCAATAGATTTAGAAAGTATGTTTATCATCAGGTTTCTCCTACAGGCTGACTCATTTAATTAATGAAGTCTCTATGGTTAATAACTGTTTAGCATCAAACTTATGAACTGAGAATAATAAATAAAAATTTAATTTTGGTTTGTTTACCTTGTCGATTTTGAAATAAAAATGCCTAAAATGAAAAATCAAAATACCCACGACTCTAGCAGTGAGCTCTACCTCCCTGTAGGAACCAGAGTTCCTTAGAGAGGGACCTGATCCCAGGTCTGAGACAGGAAGTGGATAATATGAGCCAGGAACATCCTGTTTTGCAAAGAAAATACCAAGAACTAACACAACAAGGTAAAAAGGAGAAAGAGGCCAACCTGAAGGGAATCCTACTGACCTAAAATGGGATAATATAATCAAAAAGAGGCCTGCAAAGGATTGAAGCACATCAAATAGATAAAAGTTCACGAGTTCATAAATATCCTAAAAAAAAAAAAACCCCCCCACACAAAAACTGACTAGACCATGAATGCTTTATTCTAAAAATTGATACAAGGAAAGAAACATTTTTTTTCTTTATAAACCTTATTTTAGGGTACACGAATAGTTGACAAAGAAATTCCTTCTTTATAGATAAATGGAAGCTAATAAAAGTAGAAAGAATGATTGAATTACGAAATCATTTTGTTTTGCAGCATCTACTTAAATAATGGACCTTGGCAACGGTCACCAGCAGATGCTAAAACCATTAGGTGAAAGGCTGAGAGGGGACCACACAATGGAGGGACCAGACTGATCCCTCACAGGAATTCACTCACCAATCTTAATGAACACTGCTGAGAGGGAACACCCAGACATCACGGCACGATGCAGAGGAAACACACAGCACTCCCTCTGAGGCACTGAGCCCACAGACTTCAAGCTGAATTTAAGCAAGCCTCTGGGTCTGATTTTTGGTTTAATTAACAGGAAATATGGCAGATAGAGAAAGAAGTTAGACGACACCAAATCAACAATGTGGGACATTCTACAGGGCAATTGATCTAATTTCTCCAGAAATGTACTGACATGAAAAGTAGGTAAGTTATAGGGGGCAGTTATAAATGTAAGAGCCTAATCTGCAAAAGTGGTATGTGGACTTTGGATCTTGACTCAAACACATCAACAGTTAAAAATTTTTGAGATGGCATAGGAACCTTAGAATATAGACCAGATATTAAATGATGACAGGGAATAATTAATTTTGTTAATTGTAAAAAAAATGCTGAAAAGTTAAAGAAAAAATATTTATTGGTTATAGATGTATACTGAAGTATTTAGGATAAAATGATATGATTTTGGATTTCTCTGTAACCATTCCAGTAAAAAAAGAAATAGATGAAACACAATTGGAAAAGTATAGTAATTTTCCATGCTGAATGGAGGGACTCGTGGCCTTGTTATATTATTCTTACAACTCTTATGAGTGTTCAAAATTTTCCATAATAAAAGTCAAAACAGTAGGGTTAAGAAGTATTGTTTTTTGCAAACATCAGAATGCAAAGTATCAGTTCAACCCATGAATAGTGTGCACTGTGCTGAGACGGAGTTGTGGGACAGGGGAGATGCTTCTTTTTGCTGAGAGATGAGATTACATGAAGGCAAAATTCCTGTTGATAGACCCCAGCAGACAGAGAACATCAGCATAAAGTTAGGTTTACTGACAGGTGCAGCGACGAGACTGCACACCAGAGGAACCAAGAAGCATCTAGCGAAGTGAAGGAATAGGCAGGGTTCTGGTAGGATTTGGGGAGGGGTGGATTTCGTAACATTTAATGGAGCTGAGTTGGAGAGACTTAAAGCACAGCAAGTTTGTGTGTCAAACAGTTAACATTATTCTGGCCTGAAGAGCTGACTCAGGATCCTCAAAGGGAAGATAAATGTGGAATATTGTGTCCAAAACTCCCAGATATGGAGCTCTGCACTTGGGTGGCAAACTGAGACCACTTCTCCATGTCAAAATGACCCAGATGGCTCAGATCCTGCAGCAGTAGTGGGGTGTTCCATCTTATTGATTTGACTTCAAACAGCAAAGGTTTTAGAGAACAGGTTTTCTCAGTACCGCACCCCTGATGCTAATTAACAAAGGCAGATGTCAGAGGTTCACAGTGGCAGCCCTGGAAGTACTCAGTCAGCCACATTCCTTCTCACAGACCATCCTTACACGAACCTTCACCACGAGCTGTGCAACACAGTTTAACTGGGAGTGAATGACAACACTGGTACCAGTAATAGTAATAACACTCAATGTTCGCTGAGTGTTTACTATTTTCCAGGTACTGGGCTAAACTACACCTAAAAGACGTGCTTCATTTCACTATCCTACAGTAAGTATTTAGATTTCAAATGGATCAGGGTATTAATATACTTCCAGCATGGGCAAATCTCAGCTGAGCCAAGATCCCGCCCTGGATTTGCACACAAAGTCTTCTGGCGGGTGTACCTTTTTCAAAAGGAACTGCTTCCTTGTTTTCCTAGAATTTTGTCAAATATGATGAATTCTGCTCCTTCCTATCTTTTCTTCTATCTAACAAATATTTTATCAAGTGTCCTCATGCACCCAAGTGTACCAAGGTTCAAAAGATGGGATCCTCATCTCCAGGGAAATCCCACGCCAGCAGGAATCTTTTTATCTCAGTGTATTGTCTGCCCTCTCGTGTCTGGGCCTGGCTCAGGCAAAGTGCATTCCTTACTTAGAGGAAGGTAAGGAAAGGTAAGGAAGACTGCCTCTGATTTGTTCAGGCAGAGCTGTCACCACACTCTCCCACAGCTCCTGCCTGGCTAACACACACACACACACACACACACACACACACACACACACACACACACACACTCCACTCTCCCCTCCAGGGATCATCCAGAGTTTCAGCTGCGCAGTCCAATCAGTGTCCTGAACTTTGCTGCCCCCTAGTGATAGACCCAAAGACTATCACTGCTGCTTCAAAGGTTATGCTGGCAAGTAAAATGATTTTTTTCACCCATTTTCCTTTCTTTGCTTTACTTTTGAAAACTTATAAAGCAAGGGTATGCCTTGTTAAAAAATATTATCAAATATATAGTACCAAGAGCTATCAGGTTGGACGTGCAATGGCAACTAACACATTCACATCCCTTTTGCTTGCATAGGTATAGACATAAAAATTCATGAGCAGAAGGATTCAGTTTATAAGGACTTGGCTTTATAATTTGACAGAGCTTGTCAAATTCATCCAGCTGGTGAAACCAGCAACATTATATCTATATATTAGCCTAAATTATTTTCATAACACACACATGCACAGAATAAACAGAAGAGGTGGATGAGAAACATTCCAGGCTGTAGTGTTTCTTCACAGCATTTGTAACAGATTGATATTACCTGTGTGGCTGTTTAGTTGGTTGAGTCCCTCTCCCCTCTTTATGCTGTGCGCTATTAACCTCACCACCACATTTCAGGGCTGAATTTCACACGAGGATGAGCTGAAGAGAGGCACACGGTGCAGTGAGGGTGAAGCAGGGGCCGGGAAGGGACCCAGAGCCCACAGGAGACAGGAAAAGACATGGGACAGGAAAGACATGGACCAGCAGCAAGGAAGTGGCAAAGGGGTTTCTGAGGCCTGATGTGATGCAGAACAGACCTTAGGCTCAAAGTCAAGAACATCTGTTGTAGGTAGTCTAGGAGCTGTGGAAAAGTGTCAATCAGCTAATTACCCAGATTCCAGAGACGTCAGAATCCTTTCAAGCCAGACCCTGAGTGAGCGGCAAGGTCACCTGGGTACACGGACACATCAGCACCTACAGCACCTCTCTCCTGTTCGGTCGCCACTTGCTCCCACTGTCCGTGCCTTCTTTGTAATCGAAGAAGCATGCTTCACAAAGTGATCTCCATTTCCTATTCTGAAGACAAAGACCCCAAAAGCCAAAGTATATAGAATGGGGTAGAAATTCGGACTAATACTAACTTGCACTGTGTGCTTACTCTGTGCGAGGCACTTTTCTAAAAGTTTTATATATATTATAGTAACTAGTTTAATTCTCATCTCAATCTGTTACAGGTTCAACTGTGTCCCTCCTCCCTCTTCCAAAAAAGACACTGGAGGTCTAGCTTCCCCGTCTGTATAAATGTGACCTTATTTGGACGTCGGGTCTTTGCAGATTTAATCAAGTTAAGGCAAGGTCATTAGAATAAGCCTTAATCCAACCTGGCTGGCATCCTTGTAGGAGGGAAATCTGGACACAGCCACACGGGGCGACCACCATGTGTAGACAGAAACGCCCAGACACGAAGGGCCATGTGAAAAAAACAACACCACACAGACACAAAGGGAAGGTGGCCTGTGAAGATGCGGGCAGATGAGTCACGCTGCCACAAACTAAGGAATGTCTGGGGCCACCAGAAGCAGCTAGAAGAAGAAAGAAAGGATCCTCCCTTGGAGGTTTCACAGGGAGTATGGCCCTGATGACATCTTGACTTCGGACTTTTAGCCTCCAGAACTATGAAAGAATAAATTTATGTTGTTTTAAGCTTCCCAGTTTGCATGACTGTGTTGCCACAGCCCCAGGAAACTAAGATACAACCCCATGGAGATGTATGATTAGCTCGCAGGAAACTGGAGAACAAGGTCACAGTTAGCAATGGCAAAGCTAGAACTTAAACCCATGCTGTAGGATTCCTGAACCTAGGTTCTTAGCCACTATGTTCACCTGCTTCTTGGGACCAGATTAAAACACTACACTCATCAATAGTGATGAATGAAATAGCAGGTAGAATATTCATCTCCTCTGAGCTGGTCTGTAAAACCGGGGCAACATCTAAATCAGGAATCAAGTCGCAACACACACAAGCATCCTGCCAAAGACCTCAGCACAGAGAGAGAATGAGAAACAGCAGCTGTGCCTGCCCAAGTCACAGCACTGGGTGGTGGTAGAACTCCAGTTTCCAGCTCCAAAGCTCTTTCTCCTATGCCAGTTGCCCCCTCATCCCTTCTCCCCTGAAAAGTTGGCCTGACCATACAATGAGGCAATGAAGCATCTGCAATGAACTAATGACGATCTAATTCATTCTCGATTTAAAATGTAAGCCCCTACCTAAATTAAACTGCTTTTTCACTTCTCTACACCTTTGTTTTTTTTAAAGTTACCATACTTTAAATAACCCTTATTATCTAAGGGTTATTTCTAGATGGTTCTATAATTATGAATGTTTATATCCAAAGTCCTATAGTCTATTTTTCAGTGCTCCTTTTCCTAACCATACATCACACTTCCACTGGCAAAATATAAAAGGAAGTAAAAGATAAAATTTCTTCCTTACATTTGTTAGAAAATAAAAGTCTACAAAGGACAAACTATTTTCAGTTAGCAGGTAATTATTACAAACAAAAGATTTAAAAATAACATTCATTCCTTTATTGCATGTGCTCGATTCTGTTTGATATATAAAAGGTATCTATGATACTAGTATTAAATTAAAACTAATTTTGAATTTACCACTGATAAATGTATACATGGTATAAGGAAAACTATAGACCCTTTCTAGATAACCAGACACAGAAAGGTATAATATAAACATAATTCTGCAAAATGGCTAATTCACATGATATTCTTTTTTAAATACCAAGTCCCATAAAAATATAAGTTTTTTCATTAAGTTCTGAAGCCAATATTCCTTCTTGTTACCCATGATCACCAGTTCTTTGAGAAAACAGTTTTCTTTGTAAATATTCCGCCAATTCTAGTCTTGATTTTAGTATATCAATCTCATGGTACGGGATCTGTAAAGGAAGGAAAATAAAACTGGTCAAAACCCTTCGCAATCTGAGATTACTGTGGCTTTCTGGTTACCTTGTTTGTCCCCCCTACACACCCCACCGCACAGCAGAAGGTAAGCTCCCAGAGGGCAAAGACCACGATCACCTTAGTCATCCTGTAGAGGAGCCTAGAACAGTGCCTTGGCATAGAGGAGGCTCAGTAAATACTTGCTAAATAAACAAGCAGGATCTCTACATAAGAAACAAACAGGATCTGTTGTTCTCCAGGAGCTCACAATTGAGGCGGCAAGTTAAATTACACAATAAATAAAGAAGTAAGCAGATTGGTGACCTAGTACTGAGACGGCGTCAGCACCTCATTAGATGAGGGTGAAGGGTGCTGATGAAGGGCCAGAAGATACTCAGAGCTGGAGGATGCAGCATGGGCAAAGGGGGAATGAGAGAGAGAACAGAGAGGCTCAGGGAAGGGGAGTGAGCGCTCAGCTGGGAGCAGAGGTGCCAGGCTGTAGGCCACGTGCCTGGGGCCTGGCTGTAGGCAGACCATGGAGGGTCTCGAATGTTGAGATGTAGTGAAGTTTTTAGTTTATCCTATAAGCAGTAAAGAAACAATGCAGGTTTCTGAGCACACACTGGCATGATTAGTTTTAGGAAAGTTAATCTGGGGATGTGCAAGATAGAGTGGAGAAAAGTCACCGGATATGAAACCAGACAGCGCAAGGTCTTAAACATTAAGTGCTGACGAAGTTCTTCATTTTAGTGGATCATCTTGTCCATTTTTGTTCATTAAAGCAGGAGGAAATTAAAACAGAACAGATATTCCAATAATTTAGTAATTCTAAAAGCAGAGTTAAGCATAGTTTACAAAGAATATAGGTATGCCCCACTTTTGGAAAACTAAAGCTTTAAAACTTCTGTATTTCAAAATATAAGTCAAGAGATTTAAGCCTAATTAACAAAGTTGGTATTTAAACCAGACATAAGATTCTTGGTCCCTTGGGCTGGCACACCACTTAGTACTGTTCAAGTAAATTAAAATGGAGACTGGGCCTGAAAAACTCTTGAGCACATCACATGAAGCCAGTTAGGTCTTGAAAATAACCTTAACCTTGCTTAAAGTGCAAATGCTAAGTGAAATTTAACTTGGGCTGTTTCTTGCAAATGCTTATATCAGAGAAAAACCGTACTTAAACTCAAGCAATCAGAAGCCTCCCACAAACTTAAAATTATATAAGTAGGGTCTTTCCACAGGACAGATCAAATAAGGCAACTATAGCACTGTAACCAACCAAATATTCTGTTTCTTTGTGTTCTTCGTGTAACGGCCTCCCCGTTGTGTACCTCGCAGGAGCACCCAGATCACTTCTGGTTCTGTGCTGTCAGATTCATGACTCAGTGTGTGCTCAAATAAATACTTTAAAATTTTATCATACCTCAGTTTTACTTTTTAACAGTAACCCGAAAAAAGCAAATGTGAATTAGGAATTGCTTTTAGAAAAACAAATAGGTGAAAATATACCTGAACAACTTCATAACCAAGTAACTGTAGGTGTCTTTGTTTAATAGCTTCTTTTCCTAACAAATGTTTGCTATTAGGGCAAAATCTTTTTGGACCATCAATGCACAGTGCTACCCTGAAAAATGAAAAAGGAGAAAGAAACTTAATTTTTAAAGTAATACAAAATATTTATATTATACATTTTTAGTTGCCAGAGTTTATTTGGAATTTGGCTATTCCTATGTGCCAATATTATTTTCAAGTAAATCATGAATAGGTTATTCTTTAATCTGTTGAAAGCACATCCAACTTTATTAATATTAATAAAATAAGAAATTTCCAAAGATGGTATCCTGAAAATCAATATTTTGATTTTTAGAATCATGTCTATTTTTTCGCCTTCTTAAGAAAAAGACAGTTTATTAACCTTGACACGTTTTGTAACATAAAAACCGTATTGGTTTTCTTTACCTTTTATGGACATCCTCATCAACTGTGAACGGCAATACATATCCTTCTTCATCTAATTTAATTTCCACATCTGGTAAGAGAAGAAAGGAAAAAGTCTTCGTGTGATACCCTCACAAACACTATCTTCCTGCATTCCTTTGTTGCTGTTATCTCTTCCACATTGCATTTATCAATTGGGCTGAAGGCTGCAAAGTAATGATCACAACCAAACAACGATAAGAATTTTAATTTAATTGGCTTCATGAACAACCAAGTCAGCCTTCAATTAAGAAGGATCAACTACAGTAAAACAAAGAGTCGGTTCTCATGTTATCGGGGGTACGACAAGAACCATACTCGCTTTCGGTTTCTCCTTACAAGGGACAGGGCTCCTTCAATCAAGAAAGTGAAGAAAACCCTTAAGTTAAGCAAAGTTAAGACCCTATGCAAGTCGAAACTTCCATGGCTCTGGCACGCAGTGCCTCTGTGGTAAATGAAGCATCCTGCATCCCAGCGCGTGGTCCGTGAGCATGGACAGACTTCCCTGTCCTTCCCCTTGGGTATGCCAACAATCCCTTTTGTAAAATGAGCTGAAAAAAGCAGATGAGTGACATGTGATCATTTGAGGCCTATGAACAGCTGACCTTTATGAGATGCTTTTCTTTTACTCTTCAATTTAGAAAAATTATAAGGGCAGAAGGACCCAGACTCTCCACTCAGTGATATCCAGTAGAAATTTCCATGACATGGAAATATCTGTACCTGAGCTGCCCCAGTAGCCACGAGCCACATGTGCTACTGAACACTTGAAATGTGACTGAGGAATTGCATTTTTTCAACATTAATTTAAATTTATGTACTAGCATAATTTAAAATTATGTACTAGCGGCTACTATATTTGGACAGTGCAGGCTTAGATTATAACAGCAGCTAATAATTGAGCATTTACTACGTTCCAGGTATTATTATTTCAGTCTGTTCTTAAACAAGTCTTTGAGGTCAATATTTCGCTCATTTAACAGATGAGGAAGCAAGCAGAAATTCTGCCCAGGATATTCTGTTACTATATGGCTAATATGTGAGACTCAAACTCAGTCTTAACTCTATAGCTATACTGCTAACCACTGTTTCAACTTGCCTTCAGGGGAGGAATTATTCCATTTTGTCTTTCCAGAGACCTTCTGTTGCTACTAAGTCCCACGTATCTCCAAAAGAGGACAGGACACTTAGTTTTAAAACATAACTTCCTACACTACTTACCTATCGTATAACAATAAGGTGTTAATACTTTTGAAGCAAAATACAATCTTGCTCCTAAAAGGTCAATCAGTCCAACCATCACAGATTTATAAAGCCGAACATCCATAGGGGTCTCCAGGGAACAGCATGGAGTAAGAAATGATTTCACTCGATAGTTAGGAAGAAGTTTCGGACCCTAAAATCATATGTGCAAACATGAGGAAGAAAAATAAGATATAAAACCAGAGAATAAACTGAAGGTTATCTAGTATAAAAGTTTGATACAAAATTACTTTATAGGCATGGCACTTTTCCAGGACTTAGGACAGGTGTTTTTATCAAAATGACAACGAAAAATATTCTTGTTATAGTTCAAGTGTAATAGTTCACGGTATCTTTTAAATGTGTTTTTAAGGTAGATACTGGTCACCACAAATAGAAAAAGGACAAGGGGGGAATGGGAGAGGGAGGGGAGAGGGAGGAAGGAAAGAAAGGAGGGAGAGGAGGAGGTGGTGTGGGGGAGAGAAAGGGAACAGAAACAACAACTGTGGCCACAGTTCAAGAAAACATCTTTGGAACTGTCAGAATTGCTTCGAGGGCCACAAGTACACTCAACTAAAGTTTTCAACCTTTTTTTTTCAATTGACACATAATAATTGTACATATTCATGAAGTACACAGTGATGTTTTGATACATATTATGTATAGTAATCAGATCAGGGTAATTAGCATATCATCATCTCAAACATATCATTTCTTTGTGTTGGGAAGATTCAATACCCTCCTTCTAGCCATATGAAACTATATTATATAAAATTTTTAATACAGGTTGAGAATCCCTAATCCAAAAATTAAAAATCGAAAATGCTCCAAAATCTGAAACTTTTAGAACCCTGACAGGACACTTTAAGGAAATTCTCAGTGTAGCATTTTGGATTTTGGGATTAGGGACGCTGAACTCACGAGTATAATGCAAATATTTCAAAATCCAAAAAATCTGAGATCGGAAATACTTCCGGTCCCAAGCATTTTGGATAAGGCATACTCAATCTGTAGTGGAAAATGTGATGAATGTGACCTTCCGGTTTAGTAAGAAAAGGAAGTAACATAAGAAACGGTGGTGGAAAATTGGTTATCCACCTAGAAAAGAACTATTAATAAAGTTAAACTTCTAGCGTGCATCGCAGACTAGAATAAATTCCAGGTGGTATGAGATGGTGACTACAGTTAGCAACAATGTATTGTATTCTTGAAAATGGCTAAGAATAGATTTTAGATGTTCTTACCACAAAAAAATAAGTACGTGAGGTAATGCAAATAGGAATGAGCTGGGATTTAGCCGCTCCACAATGTATACATATTTCAAAAGAACATGAACATGATAAATGTATACTTTTATTTGTGAATTAAAATATATACATAAATTAATAACGACAATAAATCAATTCTAGGTGAATTAAAGATCTAAACAAAATAAGAAAAATATTATTTTAAAATATTTGGTAAAACATTAATGTTAACTTAGCAGTGTCAAAATATATTAAGCGAAATAGGAAACCCAGAAGTCACAAAAGACAAATATATTTCAATACAGAATACTTACAAAGACATCATAAATACTATTAAATTTTAAAAATAAAAATATATTACAAACAAGAAGAAATATGTACAATATACATAATAGTTAATTCTTGTTTTACAATGTGTTCTTAAAAAAAAGACAACCCAATAGAAATGAGTTTAGGCATAGAAAAGCGATTCACAAAAAATGTAAATGGACAACACATATTTGAAAATATGCTGAACTTCATGAATCCTCATTAAAAAGTAAGTTAAATATGTGATATAGCCTTTTTCACTTAGCAGAATGACAAAAATTAAAGGGACTAATAACACATTGCAGTAGAATTGGGGGTACATGGCCACCTTCACCATTGTTGGGGGAATGTGACATCTACAACTATTAGGGAAAAAATCTGTCAGTTATCTATCAAAAATTATCCAGTAATCCCACTTATAGGAATCTAGTTTATAAATTAAAAAAAGAAAAATGCTCCGGTATGATAGGATATGCAAGAACATTTACTGTAGCATTTTTGACAGAGACAAAAATTGGGAAAAGCCTGAAAGTGCATCAATAGTGGAATGACAGGATACACACAAGCTAGATATGCCTTTCGTAAAAAGAATGCATAAAATCAGCCTGTACATCTGTACTAGCTTTAAGGAATATCTGTGACATATTGGGCATAAAAGCAAACTGCACTTTTATTAGTCAGTCCCACTCCGTAAAAAGAGAAAAAAAGGACAGCGTTCACATATACAAATACATTTGGGCATGGAAACTGCTGTTAACATTGTTCCTTTAGGGATGGAAGGAGACTGGGGGGTAACCATTATTTATCTATTTTTCTTTATATACCTTGGTACTATCTAAGCTGTTTTTTTTTGTTTGTTTTTTTTTTTTTAAGACAGTCTTGCTCTATTGCCCACTCTGGAATGCAGGGGTGCAATCTTAGCTCACCGCAGCCTCAAACTTCTGGGCTCAAGCGATCCTCACACCTCAGCCTCCCCAGTAGCCAGTACTACAGGCACACCTCACTATGTCCAGCTAAGTTTTCTCTTTTTTTTTGTAGAGATGAGGTTTTGCTATGTTACCCAGGCTGGTCATGATCTTCTGGACTTAAGAGACCCTCCTGCCTTAGCCTTCTAAAGGGCTGGTATTACAAGTGTGAGCTTCAAGGACAACAATATAAAAACAAAGTCAATTTATCAAAGAAAAGACTATCTGGTGGCAACTAACGCCAAGTAAATGAAAGTTCTGCTTTTTCAAGAGGTTACTGAGACAGATCAAAAATGAAACAACTTAAACAACTTAAGGGCAGACAAAAGAAAACTGCTGCCACAGAGAAATAAACCCACAGTTTATATTTTTACCTTATAGAAATGGCATTCAAGAACTGAGGTTAAGAAAAGTTGAGTCAGTCGGGCCAGACTCAATCTGTCCAAATAAGATTCTTCCCCTGAAATAGAAAGCATCCCACTCATGGTTAAGTTTTAATTTTGGTACACGTAATGAGACGAGAACATGATGAACATACAAAATCAATTTATACACTCCAGAAGTAATGTGCTTTTAAATGACATTAGGAAATAAACTTGTTAGAATTAATTATGCCCTCCTCTTACCTAACCAATGCTCTCCTAGCTACAGAATTAAAAGGGACAAAATATATTCACAGAACTGGTAGAAATTTTCTTTAACTATAGAGATCAAGAAATTTGACATATTTGGGTCGCCTTGAATTAAGATGAACAATACCATCCTCTCAAAAAAAAAAAAAAGGAGCTACAGTTGCTTGTTGATCAAAGGTTCTAACACGTTATTGTGGCTATTACCATCTCCAACCAGAAGGTTGCAATTTGTCAACTAGAGCAGCAGAGTTTGTTTATCTGAGAACAGCTTTCTTCTTTCTATACAATCTCTATACAATGTCTTAACATTTTTTAACTTTGTTTACAGCAGCATATATTAACTTCAGATCTCACCCTCAGATTACTATGGGAAAATAAATAAATAAAGACAAAGTATCGCTCAACGTAAATGATACAAATGTGACTTGAAACCACCACAAGTTCAAAGGCTAATTTTTTTCAACTTTCAGAAGTTACGACCAACTCACCTTGAAGACGCTGAAGGAAAAAAGGGCTGAATATTTTTGCCATAAAGTTGACCGGATGGCGTTCAATAAGTGAACATGAATGGAGAAGTTTCAGTAGTGTTTTGGGTGGAAAATAATTAAAATGAGTGAATAGCACATTTTCTAGCTTCCTAAATAAAGCAGAGGCATTTGGTGGCAAATAATTGAGTTTTCCAAATGGTTCAATTAATTTAGAAACCTGGCTAGGTGAAAATTTTTCTGATTGGCAAACAAAAGTTTCTGCCACTGCATCAAAGATGGGTTTTGAAAGAATCAGTTTTCTACTGCAGTACTCCATGATTTTGCTGACAACTTCGGGATCCAAGGTGAGAGAAAGTGCAGTTACATGTTGCTCTAGGGCTTTTGTAAAAAATCTGTCCCTGTGCCCAAAATATATGAAAGCCTCTAAGACTCTTCCGAGTTCCTCATTAGTGAAATGTGTGATGCGCCTCACAACATATTTACTCGATTTTATAACCAGAGGAAGTGCCTGAGTTTGATCAAGAGCAACGAGGGCAGTGAGCATTTGGCTAATCAATTTAGGACTCAGGTTGGAAACCACTGAAAGGGAAAAGTTGTTTATCTTATTTAAAAATGTTTGGTGTTGGTCCATTTTTTCAGCACAGGCCTGCAATATTCTATAAAGGGCCACAATATCCTCCGGGGTAAATGTTTCCAATTTTTCACCTTGCAGTTGATAAATAATCAGTTCTAGTGTCACACAATCTGGACCTTGCAGTCTAATCAGACTTTCCCCAAGAATACAAAGATTGCGAACTTCCAGGCCACCTCTTTTGAGACGATTCTGGCACTCTGCCACCAGGTTCAGTAAGAGGCTACTTTGAGGATCCACATGCAACAGAATCAGAGATTGCAAAAAAGCCATCAAACTAGTGTTTGACAGATGTGAGGGTTCCTGTTCAACCTGAAAGCATAAAGCTTGAAAAAGGCTATTCTCTAGTATGTCT
The DNA here is from genome assembly GCA_004363605.1 of Indri indri. Lineage (NCBI taxonomy): Eukaryota > Metazoa > Chordata > Mammalia > Primates > Indriidae > Indri > Indri indri. The sequence continues at coordinate 16,157 of RJWJ010008927.1, forward strand.
TTTGGCAGCCTTCGATCACCATCTTTTTTTTCCACTTCACAAATCCGTTGTAAAGCTCCTGCTGCCACAATATCAGGGAGAGTTTCCATTGTGCTTATGAAACTTAACACTTCTTCTGATGAAGTGAAGTTGTTTAGTCTCCTGATAAACATCTGTTCGTCCTCATTTTTAAGATTTTGTTCAAGCCTGTCCCAGTCACGTACTTGAGAGTATACTGGCTCACCAGCTGGATGAGGGTCATTTCCATTTTCGGAATGAAACTTTTTACAACAGGCGTGACGGAATCTTACCCTGAAAAGCTCAGGTGATTGTGAACAGAACCAAGGACACAGATGCCCCTTGACTACCTTGTGAACATGATTTATAGGTTGATTTTTTAGAGTAGCTCCGTGTATCCAAAAATCAGATAAGTGACAAAGGTTCCTCCGCAGGGTGATTAAAGCCATGCCATCAGATTCTCAACTTCTCTTGATTTATAACTAAATTGAAGAATTAAAAAACACGGTCACATACACTGAGGATATGACTCATTCAACATCAATGTTTACAAAACTACCAATGAGTACTTGAAAAAAGAGAGTGATAAAAATTTCCCTCTAAAATATAAGCACCAGAACATCGGGGTCTCTGAATCCTAGAGTTAGAAAGTGGCATCTAACAATAATTACCACTATCACTTGCCAGGCACTGTTGTGTTTTATATATATTAACTTACACAAATTAAGTACTTTCATCGTCATTTTACACGAGGAAAAAGTTGGACCACAGATAAATTGCTTTGCGCAATGTATGCAGCTAGTAAGTGGCAGAACTGAGATTCAAACTCAGGTAATCCAGCTCTTAACTGTGCCTCTTATATGTTTGCTGAAGAAAGGAATTGTGTTTGGTTAGAAGTAAATTCATTCAAAAAAGAAGAGAACGGGTCAAGTGGGCAAAAATAGGATAACTGATGCAAGGCAAGGGTAAAAGCTTGCTTAAGGGCCCTGAAATGTTGGTTTCCCCTTGGTGTTAGGGTTCAGCTAAGGTTGAAGGAAAAAAGTCTACCCACCTTGGCAAGGGGAAAAAAGCTAGAATTAAAAAAAAAAAAAAAAAGCCAACAAAACAAAGGTCAACCAAGGAGGAAGGTGGGGTGGCTAGTCCAGACTTAAACACCCCGCTGGAGGATCTGCGAACACGAGTGTGCAGGACACAGGGGACGGGGAGTCCCGGGGTCGCGTTCTCCCTAGAATGAAAGGGACCCACGGGCCGAGCACCCTCAAACGCAGCGCCCGGGACCTTCGCTGAGACACCGGGCGGGTGCCGCAGCCCGAGAAGGGACGGCCGGGCCAGAGCACTGACGGCGTCTAGCGACGCCAAGGGACTGCACATGCCCGCCTAACCAAGCTGAGAGCCCTATGGGCACCTACCGAGGTCCGCCTGCCGAGCGTTCAGAGCAGCCGTAGTAGCACCAGAACCTCGTTGGCCTCCGTACAGAAACGCGGCGCCTGGACCCAGAAGCCTCGCGCATGCGCAGGGCCGAGAGGTTGCCCAGGCCCGGCCCACGGCTGGCGCTCTGTGATTGGCCCCATCTCCTCATGGGTCGAGCTGCCTATTGGTCCTGGGTGCCGAGCATGCGCACTTCGGCGGGGCGTAGGGTTGGCGGAGGTCGCGCTGTCCCGGAGTGTCTCAGACAGACCCCGCGTAGGTGAGTGCTCTGGGATCTGCGGCTTCCGGCCCAGGCCCTAGCGCGACAGGGAAGCTGTACGTAGTGTGCGAGGGCAGGCGGCTTGCGCGCGTGGTTTCCTCTTCCTCCGAGCTCCGTGGGGTCGCTGCGGGCGCGGGCTGCGGGGCTCGGCCTCAGGGCCTCCGGGAGCCTTAGCGTCGCTCGTGGAGGCGCCAAGGCCTGCCGGGTGGTGTGGGGCCTTTCCCCCTGCGCCGCCTTAGGTTCCGGACACTTTCCAGACGTGGGTAGACTGCACATGGGACGGGGGCGTGTCGGGAAGGGGCGCGCTCGGGAGACTCCGGGGCGTTCCGAGCGCGGACCCGGCCGGACGCGGGCGATGAGTCCTGTCACCGCGTCTGCGCGGGCCCCTGGTCCTGCTAGTGCCGGGGACCTCCGCTGAGTTTCTTGCTGTTTCGGGCGGTCGTGGGAATGAGGGGTAATCCTCAGAAGCACGCAGCAAGTGTGTGGCTCCTGGGAAGTGATACAAATTGTGAGCTGCAGTAAGGTTTTCATCACCGTATTTTCACAGTTTTCTGTGAATCCCTAAATGTGTAGTGTCTTCATATTATTCATTTATTCATTAATTCATTCAGGGGACTTACTGAGCACTTGTATGCCAAGTGCTGTTATGGTCCCTAAGGATATTCCAGAATTAACACGTAATTTCTTTGTGGCTTAATTTGTCTTTAGATGTAATTGGCCACAGGAGCATAAAACCATAGGTGGTTGGTTCATTCACCAAAAGTCAAGATTTTGACTCGGGTCTCAGTTTATATGTACTCCTACAGTTGACAGTCTGCCAGTTTCAGCCGTATGGAAATAAACCCATGAGTGTCGCTAATTTTACTAACACACGTTTTCCCTAAAGAGATAACCAGTAGTAAAGACATATGTACTTATGTATGTATATACATTACTGGAATATATGATACTGAATTAAATAACAAAGAAGAGTTAGTGCTTCAGTTAATTTTAGTACTGTGATTAGTTTGTTTAGCATTAGGATCAAATAGGAACCAAGAATACTATCATTTTAATGGAATTTTTACTTTTACTGGTTTTAAAAAGAGGAAACAAAGATATTTAAGACTTTTTTTGAGTAATACTACGGCTCATACTTCGCTCAGGTGTTTTGCATGTATTAAAGTCTTTTCCCAGTAGATAGTATGATTCCTATATTAAGGACATGGGAGCTGAGGTACAGATCAGTTGAGTAGTTTGCCTACAGGTATGCACTTAGAACTGCAGATAGAGGACTAAGTAGTTTGCTCAGATATATCTGATTTCTGGGCCATGGGATTAGAGTTTCATTCCCATACTCTCCTTTGTTTACTGAATTCTCTCTTATTTAGGCTTCTTTACAATTAGCGCTAACAAACAAATTTAGAGAAGGCCATTTCATAGTGTGTGTGGGTATTGCATTAGTTTTTACAGATTGAGGGAGAATTAATACCCGTAAGTTGTTGCTACTTCATTAAAAAGCAAATCTCTTTTTTCTTTTCTGTTTTTCAGTGTTACTGTTACAGCATATGCCTTGAAGTGATGAGGAGGTTTTTGTTACTGTATGCTACACAACGAGGACAGGCAAAGGCCATAGCAGAAGAAATATGTGAACGAGCTGTGGCACGTGGATTTTCTGCAGATCTTCACTGTATTAGTGAGTCGGATAAGGTAAGAGCCTTTGCTTTGGATTTTACTGTGTTTTGTGCATTGAAGTATTTTTGCTGTTAAATGATGTTTGTTTAACAATGAAGCAGGGCACTAAATACCACCATAATCTTTTTTCTTTAACAGTCAGAAATTTACTTTTGCAGCTGTATTGTAAGATTTCAGCAGCTTTTTTTTTAACATAGAAGTACGCATTTGAATTAGATTAAATGGTCTCAGAAACGGAAACAAGTAACTACTCCTTAACTATAAATGGCAGTAATAGTATATGCTTCGCTTAACTCACAGGGTGGCTGTGAGAACAAATGAGATGTGTATTTGCGCATGTCTTTTCCACTTCATGAACCTCAATGCCTCATTTTGTTTTCCAAAAAGAAAGACCTTACCACTCGTGGTAGAGTTCCTCAATATGAAGGACTGCCTAGATTGTTTTGTGAAATAGAATTAAAGCAGCAGTGTAAGGATCTAGAAAAGGCTCAGCTGCTTAAGGTCAAGGATTACTTGTTTTCTCATTCAGTCTCTGCAGAAGTTCCTACGTTGGGGTGTATAAGACTATAACAATTCTATGTTCTTCTTTCATTTAGTCTGAGACCTACATATTATACTGTTTCAGACAATTCTGGTGATAACCAAAAGGACTTTATGCCACAAGATGATGTGCCAACTGCTAAGCAGTCAAATTCACTTCAGCACTTCAAAACTGTCCTGCCAGGACTCTCTCTCACTCAAGTGCACAACCTCCTTTGGCCCTTCCTAAAACTAGTTCAAAAGACTAGACTGTCCACAGCACAGGTGAACTGTAAGCCCGGCTCATAGGAGGAGACTCACCTTTATTAAACATGCCATGGTGACTCCTGATATAGTCACAGAAAAGGGAGCTTCCCAAGGACACTGTCAATCTGCAGGCTCTGTTATTCTATAGTGAATTAAACTTATGTTGCAGTGCCTCATGGTGAAATACAATCTGAATCTGTTACTCTGAACAAAAAGTCATCACTGTCATAAAACTACCCCTAATTTGGCTCCTTGTGGTTAACCTCACTAACTAGGTCAGCAGCTGTTTGACAGTCAGGTTAGTGGTGAATTTTCTTCAACACCATGTTAGTCATGCCGTTTGCCCTCTCTGGCTGAGTGGTATCTCTAATTGTTCATGATCTAAGTTTAAGAGATAGCACACTTCCTAGTTCACAGTAGTCCTTTCCAAGGCAAAGTTACTTATACAAATTCTGTGTGGAGTTTAACACTCAACCATGTAGTATCTTTTAAGCATTAAATGGCCTGGCAGAAAGTTAGCTTGAGTTGTTATCTCTCATATCAGCGTAAAAAATGAAGTGAATTTTTTGGAGCCAAATTAGATGGTGTTCATGAGCAGTCAAGCTCATGGACTCTTAAGTAGAGACAAAGACAGGAAATGCTCTGTGAAATATTTAAATTTACATGATAATTAGAATAAAGAAACTTGATTTATAAGAGTTGGGGACCCTGATGATCTTAGCTTTCAGCTGATGATAGTCTCAGCTCTCTGGAACCCTGAGGGAATGAGGATCCTGAGGATAACGCTTTTAACTTCCCAGCTTTGAAATGCTCCAGGTCCTCTGCCTTTGTGTCATGAGCATTGCATATGGCTGGGTTTATATTTTGCTGAAGATTTCAGAGCTGCTGTGTTTTCACTGCTGTCTTTCTTCACCAGAGTATTCTATTTGTTTCTTCCTTGTTTTGCCATTTTAATCCTGAGTGCTTATGTATATGTTCTTTTAATTTGTGAGTCTCCCCATTCTCCCTTTTTTAATCTCCTTGCTTTTTTTTACTATTTTATGAAAGGCATTCCCACCCAATTAGCTCTTTTGTCATCTTGGCTGTTAGCTGGGCTTATTTACCTTGCTTGGCCCAGGGCACAGTGGCAAGGGGTTGATTATGTCTATCCCATTTCCTCTCATTTTTCTAGAAATGAAGAACTGAGCTAGGTGGAGACCTGGGGTGGGTCCTGTCTCTGCCTATCTGGGAAACCCCATGGAGAGAAGGACATGTTAGACCCTCCTAACCTCTTGATGAGCGTGGAGAAAAACAAACTTTTGGTTTCATTGAGTCATATCCTATATTGGGTGATTTGATTAAACTGGGAGCACCTAGTCCCTGGACTGGTCACTCTGGCATGCATCTCCAATAACTGGACAAGGAGGAAAACTGAAGGGAAATATAAGACAGAAGAAACTAAGCTGATTGCCATGCTCTTGTGTTAAATCAAAAATGCGTGAGGATTAGGTCCCTAACTTGATATCCTTATTTTGTAGTATGATCTAAAAACCGAAACAGCTCCTCTTGTTGTTGTTGTTTCTACCACGGGCACGGGAGACCCACCTGACACAGCCCGCAAGTTTGTTAAAGAAATACAGAACAAAACACTGCCGGTTGATTTCTTTGCTCACCTGCGGTATGGATTATTGGGTAATGGGCTATATTTTCTGCTCTTACTGTATTAGTACTGTCTTAACTCTGGTATCTGAATGTATCTTTCAAAGCCATAAAGTATAATTGTATGGATTTTGTCTTTATTTTTATATAATATTATATATGTATAGCATATATAAACGTATGTAATGTGCTATCTTAGATAAATCTTCCCTGATCTTCACCCCATACCAACACCTCTGCAGAACCTCTTGAGTAGCATTCTTAAGGGTGCACTTCAGATTCAGCCATGAAACGGTTTCAGAATAATAGTGGCTGAACCTCATCCCAAACCTACTGAAAAACATTTCTTGAAGGAGCAACCCCTCATTGCATTTTGTTGTTTAAAGAATGAAACAAACTCCCAGGTGATTTTGATATCTTCTGTGTCTAAGAACCATTCCCCTGGGATGGTGGTTTCCATTTCCCAGCTACACAGGATTAGCTGGAGAGGGTTTATTAAATTCCATTACTTGGGCCCACTTCCAGTGATTCTGATGTGATTGTTCTGAGGTAGGGCTCTGGCATCAGTATTTTTAAAAGCTCTGAGGTAATTCTAATATGCATCCAAATTATAAAAAACTGGCCTAAAGCTTTGTGAAGCATAGTTTTAAAATATTAAAGTAAAGAATCAGGAGGACCAGATCATCAAAATATGATCCCGGAGAGGGGATTAAGGGTCCACATTCCTGGCTTGTGATCTGTATTGTTTATCTTTGAGGATTATTTTTGGAAGAGGGTATCTAGTAAGGATGAAATACTCTATGATGAATAACTGATTGGAAATTTGGGATTGTGACCCTGGCCATGATCTGTCATTCATAACAAGTTCAAGAGAATATTTTACAGTATTTGCCATTTTTTTTAAACTCAGGTTTTCCCAGTTTCTGTATTTTCAAGAGTGAACACATACTGCTTTGAAAATCCCAAAAAAAATTATTATAAAGAAAAGACTGAAGCTTATCCAACTGTTCTAGTCAGTGTTAGGCCCATGTATGGACCCACCAGTTTCTCACTGGAAAAGAACATGGAGAGAATTAAACAAATGAAAAATGTAAGCTTTTAATTTTAACTGTGTATGAAAACATTAGTCTGTTTTCTTACCATGAAACGCAGAAGCAATTCCTGATTTATTCAGCACAGAAATATTTATAGCAAGTGGCTATTCATACTGTACGTGTACATCTTTGTACTCTAGATCAGGGATCAGTAAACTATGAAGGGCTAGCTAGTAAATATTTTAGGGTTTGCAGGCCATGTGGTCTCTATCACAACTACTCAACTCTGCTGTTACAGTTTGCAAGCAGCCATAAATAATATGTAAACAAACTGACTTAGCCGTGTTCCAGTAAGACTTTATTTACAAATAAAGGCAGTGGGTGGCATTTGGCTGAGATGCTGTAGTTGGAAAACCCCCGCTCAGGATCAGAAAAATATATAGATACAGATATTGCAGTTTTTCAACCTAATCCTTGTTTTAAGATTTCTATATTTTTACACAGATTCGTGGAGGTAAAAATGTGAAATATATTTCTTTAAACAATGGTTAACAAGTGTTCATTTTGTTTTGGTATATCTGGTACTTTTATGTTGTAAAATAGAAGAAAATTGTATATGTAGTATTACTCAAGGAAAGTAAGAAAATAAAAAGCTATACATTATTTCCTGCTCCATCATAAAGGCACGGAATTGTATTGCTTTAGATATTTTTGTTTATCCGTTCTTTATATCTTTAAATCTTGTGCGCTAATCTGTTTGCCCTCTTTAGGTCTGGGCGATTCAGAATACACGTACTTTTGCAATGGGGGAAAAATAATTGATAAACGACTTCAGGAGCTTGGAGCCCGACATTTCTACGACACTGGACATGCAGATGACTGTGTAGGGTAAGGGCAACGTACTTGTATTTTTCTTCCAGTAAACTGTGTTTATACATGATGAAAGTTAGTTTATAAAACTCACTGACATGTCGGCTTTTGGTTTGGCACTGAAAATTTCACCATATTTTAGTTTTGTTAGCTTTTTTAGCTTTAGAACCCAAGAGGGACAGCCAGGGCTCGATTTACCTATTTTGCTGATGTTTTTTTGTGTGTGTGCATGTGTGTCCGATCCTTCTCAATATCTGCTAATCAAAAGGGTTAGAACAGGTGCCCCCAGTATAGTAATCTTTATTTGTAAGTGTGTAGGTGTTTGTAAAAATCAGCATTTTCTTTGGGAACTTTGAACGATAGTGGGTATATGCACTTCTCTCTGCATTGCACACGGGAGACACTGGATTCGGCTCCTCACATGGAGGAAGCCCAGCTCTATCAGGTGTGTCTGATAGAGAACCCGCATCAGTGGGCCTTCACTGCAGACTGCATTCGTTGGTGCGCTCTCTCACCATCTTGATAGCCATTTGCCACCATGCCAATTAGAAGTATACTTTCTCGTTTCATTACTTTTATTCTCATTTTTACAACTCAGTGTTTCACCCTATGCACGACCTTCCAAATCATCCTGATACATTTATTCAGAGGTCTTAAAGATATCATCCTATAACTTACTGTACCATTTAGCTCTTAACTATTTTAGCCAGATAACAGCACACTAGATACATGTATTAATTTTCATTCGCTGTGTTAATGAATCTCTGTTTATGAAAAATGACAAATTCAGCAAATGTCTTGCTTTACTGCATATTATAGTACCACTTAGCTCACCCCTGTGTCTATTTCTTCCATCATTTTCTGCAGCTGCTATGCCGTGAATTTTCCCCATCTCCCCAGTGCACATATTCTTCCTGATTGTGACAAAGCTCTGTGCCAGTTCCTTGCATGTTTACTTTTAGTTTTGTCCCTTTATAGTGAGCTTTGTTTCCCCTAGAACCTCATTGAAAAGAAATGCTTAGTCTTGTATGAGCTGTGTTCAGTTGCTAATGTAATGCTTATATAATCCGTTAGGCTTAGCATTCATCCGTATTTTACTTCTCTTCAAAGGCTTTCTTTTTCTCTGTTTATTTTTTGGATCAAGTATTAAAATCCTTGAAAGAATATTTCAGCATCCTTCACCTCTTAGATTTTCAATTTAACTACCTTAATTGAATATTTCCTTTTTCTAAAATTAAGTTATTAACATTTTCAAGAAGACATCCTTGCTTAATGTACTACCACACTTGAAGGAGTTAAGAATGTAGCCTCAAGTCTAATACCTGGGTTCAAATCCTTTCTCCCCCACTTACTGACTGAAACCTTGGTCAAATCATTTAGGCTTTTGTGCTTTGGTTTTTGCTTCTATTAGATAGATAATAGTAGTATTAAATATATATGCTGTGTAAACTTCTTAGGAGGCTCAAACGAATTAAAACAAGTTACCTTCTTAGAACAATGCCTGTCATATAATACACATTCATTGAACATTAGCTCTCTTTATGACTGTGGATATTATCACCTTAATATTTCTGAGTTATGAGAATGATACTTTAAATGTAGCTGTTATTACTGAACCCTTAATTTTATAAACTTGTTTTCACGAAGGCTCCTAAGGGTAGATGTATTACCACGTTTTGAGCTGTATACTGCATGAGCACTTACTGAACACAATGAAATTACTGCTTGGGTCCTCATGAGACAGGGTCTGAAATGTGCCGCCTCTTAATAGTCATGAAGCTTTATGAATTAGAATTTAATCGATATCTTCTTTAAGTCATGAATAAAAATGAAAATGTTATTTCCAATACCCTGACACAATCTTCCTTATCCATTAACTCTACTTAAACTTCTCTGTTCAGGAAATGTAGGGAATGTTATTGGTGAGTTACCATACCTTGTTAGTAAGTGGACTACTACATTTAAAAAGAATATTTATGATTAATTCAACTTTCCTAAAGGATGATTGCTTTTTTTCCCTCTCTAGTTGATCTCCCCAGAAATTTTATCAAAAAATAATTGTTCAGGGCTGATAGAAAGGTTTGAACTATTTATTTAGTCAAAAGACTTGGCATTAATCCAGTTCTCAAAGTAAAGATTACCAACTCTAGGGAATTAAGAGGATCCCTTTTCATTTATTTGACCTTTATACATGCTTATATTTTTTACAGCTAATGAGCACATAATAGTTTTGCTTTTTAAAACTTAATCATTGGTAAGTGTTTTTTGGATTCTGAATAGTCTTTGTAATTAGTATTTATAACATTTACATGTAGCGCTCTGCCAAATGGACAGAATTTGCCATTATCCCATTATTCTATGTTCAAATGGAGAACTTAGACAGTTGTTTCTTCTTTTTTATTACAACCCAGTTTAGAACTTGTGGTTGAGCCATGGATTGCTGGACTCTGGGCTGCCCTCACAGAGCATTTTCGGTCAAGCAGAGGACAAGAGGAGATAAGTAGAGCTCTCCCAAGGGCATCCAATGCCACCCTGAGGACAGACCCAATGAAACCAGAGTTACTACACCTTGAATCACAAGTCGAGCTTCTGAGACTGGACGATTCAGGAAGAAAGGATTCTGAAGTTTTGCAACAAAATGCAGTGAACAGTGGTCAATCAAGTGCTTTAATTGAAGATTTTGAAGCCTCACTTATCCATTCAGTACCCCCGCTCTCACAAGCCTCTCTAAATATTCCTGCTTCGCCCCCAGATTACTTGCAGGTGCATCTCCAGGAGTCTCTTGGCCAGGTGAGCAGTTTTACTTTATGCTTTGTGCTATGAATGTTATTTAACCATAGATGACTGCTTTGGTTTATTTTTTATTATTATCACATGATATTAGAATACAGTTTAAAAAAACTATGGCTTACTGGCCAAATGTGGCCTATCAAGGTATGTAAATTTTGTTGGAACACAGCTACCCCCGTTCATTCAGGTAGTGTCTGTGACTGCTTTTGAGCTACAGTGGCAGAGTGAGTGGTTACAACAGAGGTATGCAAAGTCAGGCATTTGGCCCCTTCCAGAAAAATTTTGCCCACCCATGTATTACAGAAGTGCTTATATTATCACATCACTTCTGTCTTTGAAGAAATAAATGGTTAAGAGCTTAGTTTCTCCATTATTTTGGAGACTAACTGCTTGGTTTCTCATTTTAGATGCGAGCCAAGCAAAGGTCAGTTGTGTGGGCAGTGAGGAAACTATAAACAATAAAATCTTTTTTCTAATGTGAATTTCTGGTATCCTGGATTGTTCCAATTGGTGACCATTCTTTTTGTAGCTAATATCTTACAGACCTGTTTTTGTCTGTATTGTCATTTTTTTTGCCAATAGTATTTTTTCCATCAATAAACAAATGACTTTAAAGGGGGTGTGTGAATTTTTGAGTACCAAGTTGAGTAATAGCTAATTTCTCCCCACTTCTGCCAGTATATGGTACCTTCAAACTTTCTCCCACATGCTTAAAATAGATTTCCAGGGCAGCCAATCTCTTAATGCAGGGCCAACCTTTTTGGAGAGTGGCTGTTTGGAGTTCCATATAGATGTTCTTACATAAATCACATCCTTAATGTAGCTATCACCATTTCTGGTTTCTTGTTTTCTTTTTCTTAGTAAAGTCAGACGTAAACATTTGAGAAACAATTTGAATGCAACATCTTTCTAGTATATTAGCTCTATTTGCAAACACCAGATATGATAGCAATTTTTTTTGCCATCTTATTTGTAAAGCATTCAGATATGTATGTTTTTATATATAAAAAACTATGGATTATTGTTTTTGCACTTTTGCTTCATTATTTTGAGAATCATTTAATTAAGTGAGGTAATTACAATAAGTACATTTTCATCAGATTTGGGAACGGGCACACATATGCACCAACGTACGAGGGAGTAGCGCCCCCATCTGTGAGCTACAGGATCAGTATGTGGCAGAGGGGATAGAGAGGACTGATTAATCTGACAAGTTGCTTAAGTTAGGAGGATCTGTTAAGAGTTTCTTTTATAGCAAGTGTCATTAATAGGCTTGAGGTAATTGGTAATATAGATAAAAGACCTGAATTATTTAAGGGTGACAATGTAAATCTGAAAGGATATACTGAGACAGTAAAGGATTAGAGAGGATTGTTTTGTAGGGTACGCTCTTGGGACCACTGCTTGGGGCATGGAGGGGACGGGAGCAGGATGTGGCACAGTGAGAAGCTGAGAGGCAGTGCAGTCTCAGCAAAGCCTCAGTCAATCCCACAGGGTTCTCTGGAGCTGGTGGCTCTTTAAGCATTGTCCTGAGCTGGGAAAAGGGGCTGGGTCTTTATGGTCACTAAATAGTCATTGGATGTGGGCTGCCTTTGAAAGGAGGCATGGCCCAGTGGCAAGACATGGCTTGAGAATGCCAGGTGATTCTCACAGGTGACAGAGCTCGCAGCAACCTTTGCTGAAGGCAGTCTTCCTGGCACATGATTCCCAGGCACCCAGTCTGTATCCCTCCTCCCGGCTTTCCTATAAAACCACCTATCCAAAATTAATTGACTGGCAATTGTTAGAATGCTCTTTTCTATTTTTAAACTTAGGAATATCAAGTGAGAAAAGGAATAGGGGATGGTACAAAGAATTGGGTTTCTTTGCAGTTTTCCAAGACCTGTACTGTCCAGTAGAGGAGCCACTAGCCACTTGTAGCTACTTAAATTTAAATTGATGAACATTGGTTAAAATTAAGAATTCAATTCCTTAGTCACACCAGCAGTGTTTCAAGTGCTCAGCAGCCACATGAGCAGCATTGCCCAACACCAGGGGATTCCTACGACCATATACCCAGACATGTTCCAACCCTAAACATCTGTGATTTCCTTTAGGGTCTCCTTCCTGAAATATTTGCATGCATACTGTTTCCTATTACATAGTTTATTAGGGAGACCACTAGACCTTTACTGGAAAATGCTAGTATTTGATATTTTCTATGTATATTTCAAAAATTCTAATGTCTAGCAGACAAGGAATTTGAAATAGAGATGAGCTTTTCTTCTGAAAAGTGAGCTCCATATGTCTGTACTCATTTACCTTAGAAATGAATACTAAAGTAACCAGAAAGTTTTGTAAGACCCTGTAGATCTGCATAGTTACTAAATGAAGGAATGGTATAATTCAAATTGCATTTAGTTATATTTTGTCTCATTTGTTTCTCAAGGAGAAAAGCCAAGCATCTGTGACTTCAGTGGATCCAGTTTTTCAAGTTCCAATCTCAAAGGCAGTTCAACTTACTACGAGTGATGCCATAAAAACCACTCTGCTGGTAGAACTGGACATTTCAGTAAGTTACAAAATTTATTTCTCAGTGCAGTGATATTGTCAAGTAGTGCAGAGAGTCTCATGTGGTGCTTGGTTATATCTGCTCAGGAAGAACGAGAGGTCTCTGACAGTCCATCTGGCCATTACACTCCTGACCCAGCATTTTTTCTTTCCTCCTCACGCCTATTTTCTTTCCACTTCAGGCAAGGGCTAAGAGGAGGAGTGACTGGAGGTGATTCAGCTTGAGAGGATAGAGTTGCTGCCTTACTCATTAAGCCTTGAAAGAATAATGGAATCAGAGCAGTATTTTACATAAAAGAAGAGGCCCAGGAAAGGAAGCTTCACCCAAGGTCAGCCAGCTAGTTAGAAATAGAGCTCAGACTGGACTGGCATGGAAGGGTTAATTCCTCAGAGCAGCAGTTCTGATTCCCTTGAGAATCTGCAATAACTATGGATTCTCCAGAAAAATGATTACAGTCAACCCTCAATATCCTTGGGAGATTGGTTCCAGAGTCCCCTTCAGATGCCAAAACCGTCGGAGGCTGAAGTCCCTTATGTAAAATGGTGTAGTGTTTGCATACAACCTATGCACGTCTGCCCATATACTTTAGATTACTAGATTACTTAAACCACTTAATACAGTGTAAATGCTATGTAGGTAGTTATTACACTGTATTTTAAAATTTGTGTTATTTTTTATTATTATTTTTTTAATATTTCCCATCCAGGGTTGGTTGAATCTGAGGATGTAGAGCCTGTGGGTATCCAGGGTCAACTGTATATAGAAACATTTGCATGCAGTTTCAGGGTGGTTGTGTCCTCTCTGAGATGTACCTCTGTGAGCCCCATCCGTGAGCCCCTCCTCACCCTCCACCCGCTGCCAGAATCCGTTGACCTCAGGTTAAGAAACTGATTGATAACCCTAAAACTAGTGCTTGAGTGCCTCTTCAAAGTCAATTACCTCAACCCTTTATTTTGATGAAGGTCGCAAGAAGTTGTGGGTTGTACTTTCAGAAAAGTGAGGGCACATGAAGGCTGTATGTAGATTTGATTGAACTTCCTAATAGAAAAGAGAAATATGACGAGCATGAACGCTAGATGCTTTTGCTTTCATAAGTATTAATACTGTGTACACCAAAATATTTGTTATTCTGATATTCTACAATTTTGTCGTGAAGAGGCAAGGGTTAGCCAATGCTGAGTCAAGTCTGTCTCCCTTTCAGGCAAGAAATGTGAGGTTGTGTCATGGTGAGAGGCCCCTTTCTAGAACCCTATTCTGTATGCTCTGGGGCCTTGGAGGCAATGGGCCAAGTGACCAGACTTGATTTGGGGAGTGGCTTCTTTTCCAGCCCATGTTGCTCACAACCAGTATTCAGCCTGATAGTGTAATGTTTTATGCTCATTAAGGAAATAACAAAGTATCCTTTCCTGCCTCTATTTCTCCTCAAAGGAAAAGAGTAAAGTAAGAAAAATGAAACTGAAAACCAATGCAGATGACCTTAATTAGTTTATTTGGGCTATAATGTATGTTTTCCTGTGTTTATGTCATGCACATGTATGTTTTATAAAAGGGATTTTTACATAGATTATTAAAAACACTATGGTACCTAACTCTGTAGAAAATGAGAAACGTTTGATTGCCAAAACTAAATATACAGTGATAAAAGGCAAAACCCTGGATAATACCAAATTTCTTTTTTAAAGTAACTGCTAATAAAAAAGTGTGTTCATTTGGTTAGTCAGACTTACTAGCTTTTTGCAATTAGAGTTATTTTCTTTCTGAGTTCATATGTTAAAATGGTCATATAATGAAAACTATTTTTTCTTATCCTACAACTGAAACTCTTTAACTCAGTAGTTTTTTTTTTTTTTTCTTTCATTTTGGTGCTTTTCTAGAAAACAGATTTTTCCTATCAGCCTGGAGATGCCTTCAGTGTGGTCTGCCCTAACAGTGATTCTGAGGTACAAAACCTACTCGAAAGACTGCAGCTTGCAGATAAAAGAGAGTGCTGTGTCCTCTTGAAAATTAAGGCAGACACAAAGAAGAAAGGTACAGCCCTGATGCTGTGACTTGTTAGGGTGTCTGGGGCCAGTGGAGTACTGCCATCGTTTTTGATTTTTGCTCTTAATTTTAGATAATTTTCCTTCCATTTGGCCTACCTTGAATTTGCATTCTTTTATTTTTGTAAGGTGGAGTTTTCTGCTGTATTCATTTTGGGGAAATTTTTTGGCTAAATCAATATCACCACAAATCATTTTGCAGTTTGATAGTATATAATGTAAAATATTGCAGTAATTGTGTTTTGGGAAATGCAAAGCATTTTATTCTTTATTTTCTGTGTCATGAACCTCTTTCCTGTCTTTACTTGAAAAGGAGCTTCCTTACCGCAGCATATACCTGAGGGATGTTCTCTCCAATTCATTCTTACCTGGTGTCTTGAAATACGAGCAATTCCTAAAAAGGTATTTTTCTGTCTTGGGGTAACTATTCTAAAATATGCTTAGCT
Organism: Indri indri; assembly: GCA_004363605.1. Classification (NCBI taxonomy): domain Eukaryota; kingdom Metazoa; phylum Chordata; class Mammalia; order Primates; family Indriidae; genus Indri; species Indri indri. The sequence continues at coordinate 31,669 of RJWJ010008927.1, forward strand.
CTGTTTAGGATTTATTAAATAGATCTGGTATTTGCCCTTTGAAGGTTTAAAAAATACCTTCACAGTTTTAAATTTAGTTCCCAAGGGTGTGTGCTGTCTTTATAATTGTCATAGACAAATATTTTTATGTTGTGTTTACATTTAAATTTTTATGTTTTCTATTGAAAGGAGATTTTTTAAATGGGGCTTTTTCCTAGTCTTCTTTTTGCTAGGCATTAACCTCATACAGTACATTAAACAGTGATGAAAATGTCTGTAGTTGACCTTGTGTTATCCGGCTACACATTGCTGCTTTATCTCTAATTGATGACAGGAAGCTCATGAGAGTTTGGGATCCCCCCCTCCAACCACCACTTGCCACTTCGTACAGTTGTTAAGATCTCCTTTATATAATTCTACATGATTATTTATTACCGAAACGGAATTATTCAGGAAAAATTGAAGGTTTTTGGTAGATTATATTGATGCTTAGATAATTTGGAGATAGAACAATCCACTAGATGTCAGTGTTATACCAGGAACTGTTTTAAAAAATGCTTATAACTGATTTCTTCTAAACAGTTCCCTCAAATGGATATTAATGGATAATTTTCCATGTTGTGCTTTGCCAAACTTGTGTTGTCAGTGAGCATAAAGAGTGTTGTAATTAGGCCATCCTTTCCCCAGTGTAGTTTTTATTCTGTTTTATTAACGTGTTTATTGCATTGCTAGTCTTTAGGAAGCAAACTGCTTTAGAGAGAGGCTCAGCCCTAGATAAAACTCGAGTAAATTTAGAATTAAGTAACTGTGATGAGAACTTCTTGATTCAAATTTAATAAATTCACAATTTTGGTTCATCTCTACCATTTTTCAAATTTTTGCTAAGTATATACATAAATGTATTTTTTCCTACTAAAGAAATAATAGTTCATTGGAAAATAGCTCATTGGAAAAATTCTGAATACAGAAACAAGAAACCCAGGAAACCACAGTCTTTTATGATCAAACCCTCAGAGTTAACACTTGAGTTTTGTTTTGCTAAGAAAAAAATGGGGTCCTGTAGTATATATGCTGTTCTACAACCTACCTTTTTTACTTAAAAAGAAATACGTAATCTGTGTATATTTCAACAGGGAAAGATGGAAGATATTTTTAATGGATATGTTATAATTTGTTTTAATCATGGGCAATTGAGTTGTTGCAGCTTTTTCACTATTTAAAAAAACAGGCAAACATCCATGTACTGTATTAATCTTTGCACACTTATTTGAAGAATTTCTGTAAAATTTCTTGGGGTAGAGTTGCTACTTTAAAAATATTTGAAGTTCAAATTGTAGTAATATTTGTCAGCTGTGTGAGCTTGTGCTCCAAAAACGGTGCAGTATTTCCCGTTTTGGTACCATAAAGTTTCTGTATTGCTAAAGTGAAAATTATTTTAAAGGATTTATAGTAGTTACTATTTTAGCCTTTAATTAAGTATATTTTTCTGATTTTAGAATTTACAAAGTGTTATTGGTAAATTATCTTATCTTGCCAAAGATCCATGCAGTTTGTTTGAGCTTTTATTCAGCAGCATTTCCTGAGTGCTTGCTTTTGTTCAGCCCTGAGTTTGGCGTTTGGAGGAATACATGTAATTTGTTAGTCTCTGGATATTTTAAGAAGGGATTCTTGGGCTAAGCCGTTGGAAACCTCTGACCCCCATGAGAGCAGCAATCTTGTCTGCCCTGTTGAGGGAGTCCAGGACACAGTCGTCTTGTGCCGTAGTATTAAAAGTAGTACTACTCATAAGCATTCACATAGCATTTGATGCAAATAATTACTGAAGTGCTTTGATCCTAAAGAGCCCTTGAGCAATAAGCTATGTATTAATATGTCATAATGAATAAGCTTGTAATTGTTTGTAATATAATACTACAAGCTTATTGTAATGAATAAGCTTGTAGTGTTGAAACTAAAACTTGTTATTAGCAACTTTGATGTTCAGGAGTTTGGACGTGGTTAAGTTGTTGAGACTTGGGATTCAGAACTTTATTATTTTGCTTTAGTTATTTATATTGTGAAATTTTCCTAACAGCTCGACATTAAAGCAAATGGTAAGTTAAGTTGTATTTTTCTGACTATACTCCTAGTAGTTCTCTCACTTTCTCTTGGGTAATTGGGCACATTCCCAGGCGGTTACTAACTGAATATCATAATAGCCCTAACCACAAAGCACGTGGTAATTTAAGGCAGCTTCCTTTTCGCAGGCATTTTTGCGAGCCCTTGTGGACTATACCAGCAACAGCGCAGAAAAGCGCAGGCTGCAGGAGCTGTGTAGCAAACAAGGGGCAGCGGATTACAGCCGCTTTGTACGGGACGCCTGTGCCTGCTTGCTGGACCTCCTCCTCGCCTTCCCGTCCTGCCAGCCACCACTCAGTCTCCTGCTCGGTGAGTGGGCCCTTTCACAGGCACTGGCCGCCTTCGTGCACTAGTAGGCAGGCCAGCTTCCTCTAGTAAAGAAAACTTGCTGCTCAAGTATTAGCCTTTGACTGTGCAGACGTATTGGGAACTCCTCTAAATGAATGACAGCTGGTAAGTAAACATCTTCTATCTTGTCTCGAGGGTGCTGTAACATCTGCACTGGCTTCTAGAAGTCAAAGATTCCCCCTTCCAAGCTTTTGGTTTCCTTATTTTTTTTCTTCTATCAATGTCATGATCATTTTCTCTCTTAATAAAGCCAGTCTTAATTCTCTTTTTTAGGCTCAGAATTGAGCATCTTTTCTAATTTAGCTATTTTTTCAAAAAGGTCATTTAGCTAAATTGTGTCTAAAAATGACTACGAAAAAATACCTTTCAAAGATAATGAACATTAGATTTAATTGACAGAGACTGAAGGGTGTACGGAGTGCAGAAATGTCCCCATCTGGGCAAGTCCAGATTTAGGGTCCTTCAAGAGCAAAAGGGGATTCCTTATGTTACACCAGCATAAGCTGACATACTCAGGATCCTTCCAGGCAGAGACCTGTCACAAAATATTTCAGATGAAAGATAATCCTTTTTTTTTTTTTTTTTGCCCAGTCTGACTCTTATAGTCCTCATCCGTCAACAGAAGAGACCTTGTGATCATCGTTGAGCAGTCTGTGTCGAGGGAGGGCCTCTGAGTGACTCTCAGTAAGGGACTGAAAATGCTTGCTGGGGAGATGACTATAATGACTTTATAGGAGTTTTAAACCTTTGTTACTTTCCTGTGCTTCTTATTTTGCCATCTCCTGTTTTCTTGTAGTGATAAGTAGTAACATCGTTAACATTTGCATTTGTTTTTGGTGACACCAAACGTTTGTATTGTCCTTTTTACCATTAGGCCAGCAAGATCTCTTGTGATGCCCAGTTACAGGTCCTGATTCTTGTTCCTTTTTATTTCTTCTTGTTCTTTTTTCTTTCCTCCTCCCCCAAACGATAAGAAAGAGTTGACAAGTGGGGCCGCTCGTACCGTGTCCTACCCTCAGGCTGGTGCTTCGGCCCTTTCCAGTGACGTCTTCTGAAGCAGGGGTCCCCCAACCTTTTTGGCACCAGGGACTGGTTTCACAGAAGACGGTTCTTCCATGGATGTGGCAGGGAGCGGGGAGGCGGGGTGCAGGCGGCGATGCAAGCGATGGGGAGCAGCTGTAAACACAGATGAAGCTTCGCTCCCCACTCACCTCCTGCTGTGCACCCCCACAAGTCTCATGGACGTCAGTTTTTCCATGGGCGGCAGTGGGGGTTACGGCGGAGCTCTGCGGCCCACCCTGACAGGCCAAGGACTGCTACCAGTGGTTGGGGACCGCAGTTCTGGAGTGATCAGTGGGGCTGGGCGCTAATCAGAACACAGGCTGGGAAGGTCTAAGCAGTCCTGAAAAGTTCTCTGATATGTACTAGTTTGTTTCCATTCACTTTGTAGATTTTCTGTTACCTTTTTAAATGTTTGTGAAATTACCGCTTATTACATAGTTATATAGAAAACTTAATAAAGATGTTGAGACTTATAAAAATTTAAACTTTTCCAAATTTTCTTAGAAAAATCAAACCTCTAAGCCACTATGTGTAGATAGATCTTTTCAAATTTTTGCTAAAATAACTACTAAAAATATAATCTACCAAAGACAAAAGTTCCAAAATTTATTAGTGGACAATTAGGTATTTAAATATTGATTCCTTAACTCAATTTTGAAAGAATGCCTATATATTTTGAAATCACTGAGTTTCCAGATAATTTTGTTTAAAAATGTCTACCACCACACATACTTGTTTTTATTTCAAGCCTGAATATTTCAATAATCCTTAAAATAGTGGTCTTTATTCTTTTGGGAGTCATGACCTTATTTCAAATCTGAAAATTCTGGATGCTTCTGTCCAGAAAATTGCACATACACGTATAAAAGTATGATGGGTTGATTCTGAAGCCTATTCAAGGACTATGTGTTTAGTAGCTTTTGGTTTAAAAAACCAACATTTGGGTAGAAATACTGATTTCAGAGTAAGGAAATGCATTATATCTGGTTTTTAACTTTAGGAATTAGAGGGAAAAATAGTAATGTTTTACTTAGACACAAAGAATTTATATGTTCGCTACAATATGTTTGGAATGTAAGTTATTTTGAGTATTCTAAGGCAAGACAGGGAATAAATTTAGGCCCTCAAATTTTTTTATCCTTTAGATAAGGTTATTTTCAGTAGCAGTGAATTAATAATTGTTTGTTTTTTTTCCTAGAACATCTTCCTAAACTCCAACCCAGACCATATTCATGTGCCAGGTACTAATATTTATTCACATAATATATAACATATTTTCCCTAAAATCTTATGAAACTCAGACTTCCAAATCCTTACTGTTTATTAATTTATTCAGTGAAAACCTACCTGATTTGTGGAAGGTGGTAGCAGGCATGGTATGGTGTGAAGAGGAGCCATGAGGCTCCTGTCTTCCAGGACCTCACCGAGTATAAAGTCTTCGGTGGCTCCCATGGCCCCGCACTGTGTTCTCCCTGGGGCAGGGAGTGTCACGCTCTTCCACCTGCCTTCTCCGTTGGTGCCCAGCCCCTCCAGAGGAGTTTCACCGTGGGCATCTGAGCACTGGCTCGTAGGTCCAGGCCCGGACTCCTGGTCTAGCCTCCACTCCTCACACAACCTCTGCTGTCTTCCCGTCTGGCCTTCTCCTTTGTTCCTTGTAATAATACTAGAAGGTGCCCTGTTTTTCTTTTTTTTTTCGTTGAAAGAGAAATGAGAACTAACTCTGGAGTTCTTTCACATTATTTAGCCTATGATACAACATGAACAGAAATGTGTTTTTGTAGAAATACCTTTTAAAGATGTTTTCACGTTGAGTTTTTAGTTTTTTGGGTGTATATACTTCAGTCACTTTCAATTTTATCATCTTGACAATAAATCATGTACGGGATATTTGTTAGGATTTATCCTTGTTGGTTCACATGGTAAAAAAGTCTATAAACATCGAGTGAGTGAGTTTTTTATGTGAAGACCCCTAGGGTATGTCAGTTTTTATAAATATTATCTGGTCTTAGGGCAAGCAAGTAAAACTGGAAACTTGCCCCATATCACAAAACATGGGGTGGAGAAGTGTGAGGGTTTGGGGTAGTTTTTAAGTTACTGCTGTGGCTTTTTCTTTCTAAGGAGTTGGAAGGTAGATTAGAGCCTCTGAGGAAATACTCCCTCACTGCAATAAAAAAGGATGGCCCATATGTATTAGTCCGAATACAGAGTTCAAAACTTACCTTGTGTGTCTTTGCAGCTCAAGTTTATTTCACCCAGGGAAGCTTCGTTTTGTTTTTAACATTGTGGAGTTTTTGTCCAACACCACAACAGTGGTTTTGCGGAAGGGAGTGTGCACAGGCTGGCTGGCCACCTTGGTTGACTCATTTCTTCAGCCAAACACACATGTGTCAAGTGAAGACAGCGGAAAAGCCTTGGCTCCTAAGGTACCGAAGTAGCATGCAATTTCAGCATTGTTAAATTGCTCTCTGTGCTTGATTAGGAAGAACAGTGTAGTCTCCCCCACATTGTCCATTACTATCGAATTATTCAAAAGAAAATTTATGCTGTACTTTTTAAAATCTGTGTTGGAAGGGCAAAAAAACTGTATTTATTTTCACTTACTCTTAACTAATCCATATATTTTCTGAATGTGCAAAACACGAATTTTGTACAATAGAGTCTTTTCTCCTTGCTTGTTCTATTCATAGAAAAGACCTTTTCTGTTGATACTCTTGGTAGATTGGCCTAGGGAGAGGTGAAGAGTCTGGCAAGTATCGAAGGGTGGTGATGAGAGACAGCTTTGTTTTATGTTTAGACTGTATCCTGCATCCTAAGTAGGCAGTTTTACATTGGCATTCTGATGACAACCAAAGATTGATTTTGTATTCTCCAATTTTGAGTAGTAGGATTCCTCCGTCCCTATTTCTCCCCTTTTGTCATAGCTGTGGTGCCTGAGATCTGAATTCATGCTGTTAGTGAGAAGAAATTATGGTGAGAAGTGAAGTCACTTTTAAAACACCTAGGAGAAAAAGGTTATGTGATTTTTTTTTTTTTAACAAATTGTGGACACATTTACATGTAGACTTGGTGACATCCTTTATGTTTTGATACAGCACTCAGCAAAATCTCATTCAAGAACACATGTGGGCTGGGTGCAGTGGCTCACACCTGTAATCCTAGCACTCTGGGAGGCCAAGGCGGATGGATTGTTTGAGCTCAGGAGTTCGACACCAGCCTGAGCAAGAGCGAGACCCTGTCTCTACTAAAAGAAAAAATAGAAAGAAATTATCTGGACAACTAAAAATACATAGAAAGAATTAGCCGGGCATGGTGGCACATGCCTGTAGTCCCAGCTACTCTGGAGGCTGAGGCAGTAGGATCGCTTAAGCCCAGGAGTTTGAGGTTGCTGTGAGCTAGGCTAACACCACGGTACTCACTCTAGCCAGGGCAACAGAGTGAGACTCTGTCTCAAAAAAAAAAAAACAAAAAAAAACACGTGTAGGGAACAACTTAAAGTTGTCCCTCTTTGCCTGTTAGGTGCTTAAAATAAAGCAACAGCATTGAAAGCTTTATCATAAAGTCTTTGTCATCGTAGTAATGAAAAAATCAATGTGTCATTTGTAGCATTACCGTAGGACAAGTTCGCTTTATTTAGTATCTTTTTATGGTACCCAATTTTCATTTAAAACTCTTGTCAACCCCATCTTGTTATTAATCTTCATTGGCCCTTTCTGTGCAAACATGAAGAATCATGTCTTCATTTTGGGGTATATTTCTCTATAATATATATTACTGGTTGTCTACTAGAAAGCAGATCTTATCCATGAGCCTGGAGAAATGATTTGATTATCATTTTTGGTATTCTACCTCAAAAGTATTAATATTATGCCTGTCATTTTAAAAACATTTGTGATTTGGATAGAAAAGAAAAAAATTACAAGACAAACTTATTTCTCTGTAGTGACAAATGTATTCATGGTTTCAATAAGATTTAATGCTACTGTTCAATTTAATGATGCTTCTTTGATGGGAATTTGCACTTTCCGAATTATTTAGCAAAGATCATCTTGTTTATGTGCTCTTGCCTAGGTTTTCTTTCATACTTACCACAATTGGTTTAATATTCCAGATATCCATCTCTCCTCGGACAACAAATTCTTTCCACTTACCAAATGACCCCTCAGCTCCCATCATCATGGTGGGTCCAGGAACTGGCATAGCACCCTTCATTGGTTTCCTACAGCATAGGTACGTGCTTTTTTTGGCTGGTGGGGAAGCACACCCCTTAATGTTAGCCTTTTTGTTTATTCGGTAGTTTTTAGGATAATTGGACTTTGGTTGTAAAATTCTTATTTTAAAAAATTACTATTAAATGTGTGATAGCATAACATGATTTGTCACCATAGGAAAAGTAAACACAGTACGTTATAGAGATTTTGCTTTGTGTTAGAACTTCCTTTTTTACTTTGGCACTTTAGTTTTCTTTTTATTTTTTTTTTCCCAGCTATGCTGTGGTTTATACTATGTGTGGTTGGGGACAAATTTCAGGCACACTTTCATGCTGTGATGATGTATAGCTGTTCCATCTCTTCCATAATTGGATAAAATTGGTAGTAACAGAGATCTAATTATACCAAAAGTTTCAAAGTTAAACCCCAAACATTAGAAATTTTCAACAGAATGGTATTAATAGGTATAACTTAGTGTCAGAACAGAACTATTCTTCTCTCCATGTTTGTGACTTAGTGAACACGTCTCAGGTACTGTTCTCCAGTCACATCCTTTGGACAGTCATTTTTTTTGTTTTGTTTTAGTTTTTTATTAAGCAAAAGTGTAATGACATGCTCTGTATCTCATTGATGTGTTCACCATTTCTTAAACCCTTCTTACACATTCTGCCTTTTATAGCCCTATACCACTTCTCTATTATAAAGAGTTGATTTATTCATAAAATTGTTATTAATGTTATTTTCATGTAGAAATTTGTCTAGGCTTCACAATATGATATTTTAAATCATTTTTGTTAAGTCTATGTCATATATAGCTCTGGATGGCTATAACTTCCACACTTGTTTGCTTAGGTGGTGTCTGCTGGAGTGGCTGTGACAGCCTGTGGATAATAAAATGTTAATTAAGCGAGTGACCTTTCAGTGACTGCGAAGATGGATTTTACAAGCTTATCTGAGTTTGTTGGTGTTATTTTATGGTGAAAGAGATTGGATTTACACATTCTTATTCTTTATGTGATACATCTAAACTTTCTTTTTCACTTAGAGCGAAACTCCAAGAACAACACCCAGATGGAAATTTTGGAGCAATGTGGTTGTTTTTTGGCTGCAGACATAAGGATAGAGATTATCTATTCAGGTACTATATAGTTCGAGTATTGTAATACTCAACCACTGAGTATCCAATTCTAAGGTTCAGACTTCTTAAACTTTAAATCACAACCTTCCAGTAATCCATTATGTATTATATTTCAGAGAAGAGCTCAGACGTTTCCTTAAGCATGGAATCTTAACTCACCTGAAGGTTTGCTTCTCAAGAGATGCTCCCGTAGGGCAGGAGGAAATACCAGCAAAGTATGTGCAAGACAACATCCAGCTCCACGGCAAGCAGGTGGCAAGAATCCTTCTTCATGAGAATGGTTATATTTATGTGTGTGGGTAAGTGGTCTTCATGCTTAAGTGCCGGATGGGAGAAAGCAGTTGATGTTTATAAAAGAAACAAAGGAGGACTGGGAGGCCAATAATCTAGATATATAGCAATGAGACATACTCGATTCTTAAGTACAGGAATAAATATACCAGTTCTAGTAATACAATGATTTTAGCATGTATTTAGGAGCCAAGAAGTTGTCCTTATCGGTGAAGTAGTGATTGAAGATTTCTTGCATCAGGAATGCTTTGTACCATTCTAAATACCTGTTTTTAGTCTATAAAAATTACATTTATATTATAATGTTAATTTTTTAACTTGAAATCTCAGGATTGATTTTGTTGTGTGTAAAAATCGGTGATTTGTGTCATTGAACTAGCTAAAGGAAAAAAATATGATTTTAACTCTGAGAATGTGAGTACTAGGATCCTTTTTCTTCCAGGCACAATCTTGTGGTGTTAAAGTTGACATAAACCCAGGAACATTCTTATATTACTAAGTTTGATCTATTAATACTTCTGAGACAGGATCTTTTACAGAAACCCACAGTTGCCATAGAAAATAAAATTGTTTAAAACTTATTTTTTCGTTTTAATGGAACAAAAAATATTTTTGCTAATTAAAAAGTTTTGAAGTAAGAAATTTATGCTCATCCTAACACATCCCTAGCATTTAACACATTCTCTTAAGTCACTAAGTCAGGTTTCTTTTAATTGTGATCCAGAAGACAAAACGCTGGTATTGAATGCACATAAATACTGACCCAGAATACACATAAATAAAATGGAAACAAATTTCATGAAACAAAACATATATTTTCGACATACTTTTTACGACATATTCTAATCATTTTTCTTCTGTTTTATTGCTTAATTTTTTTAAAAAGCTGGCTTTGGCTACTGAGTTGATTTCATGATCTGTTAGTAGATCTTGACTCTTGTTTGAAAAACACTGCTTTATCAGTGGTCCCCAACCTTTTTGGCACCAGGGACCGAGATTTCATGGAAGCCAGTTTTTCCAAGGAGTGGGGGAGGCGGAGCTAGAGTCCAGGCGGTGATGCAAGCAGTGGGGAGTGGCTGTAAATAGAGTTGAAGCTTCCCTTCCCCCACTGCTCACCTCCTGCTGCTGTGTGCCCCACCCCTCCTAAGTTTAATGGAAGACAGTTTTTCCATGGACTGGGTCGGGGGCAGGTGGAGCTCTGCGGCCTGGTTCCTAACAGGCTGTGGACCGGTACCAGGGGTTGGGGACCGCAGCTTTAGACTGATAAAGGGCAGAAATTCTAGAAATTATGTTAGTGTACATTTTCATTTAGCTTATAATGAATTATTTGATCGTCATCTTGTTCATAGAGGACAGCGACATCAGTGGTCAAATATAGGCTGCAGTTTTTGAAACACCTCTAAATAGAAGAGGCAGAGTTAATTGTACAGATATATACAACTAACTGGTAGTTAAGAACTTGGAGACTATCTTAAACATCCAATCTCTTAAAACATTATCCCAGAAATAGCTTTTCCTAATCACTGGTGCTTTACTTTTCACATCTGTAAAATGGACTTGAAAGCTTTAATAGCAGTGGTCAGAGACGAGGGCTCAGAATGAAACCCTGGAGCACTTGAACATGGTTTGACAAATGAGTCTGCCAGGGAAGCAGGCACTGAAGAAGGAGCAAACTTGTCCCAAAGCCAGGGCGGAAGGTGTCCCAGGGAGTGGGCCTGTGCTGCTGATACGGCAAGTGAGAAGACAGAGGGCAGCAGGGAGTTTGGCAACATGGTAGCCACTGGCGACCTGGGGAAGGGCCGTGGGGTAGAAGCTCCCTGGGAGTGGTCGATGGGAGAGCTGTTGAGAAAGGTCAGATGGCCGCTGTAGACACCTCAAAAAATTTCACCGTGAGGGGCTAAGACAGGTTTAGTTCCTAACATGTGAGAATCCTGCCCGATGTTTTTTTCCTTCATGCAACAAGCATTAAGTACCTGCTGAGTGCTTGGGCACTGTTCAGTTATTCGAGGTACAGGGATAAATGAGATATACTCCCTGCCCTCCAACAACTTACTCCCTAGTGGGAAAGCCACGGAAGCAGGGGCTTCCAACCTCGTAAGTGTTCTACAGGAAGTGTTCTTTCTGTAGGGAATGGCAGAAGCACCCGGGAGGGGCACCTCTCCCATCTCATAAATTGAAGAGTTAAGACATGTAAAAGCACCTAGAAAAGGACCCTGCATATAGTAAATCCTCAGTACAGGTGTCTGTTACTAACATTGTGTGTGGAATAGGCCCAGAAGTGAGAGAGAGCTTGCTCCTTCAGGAGTGTGAGTCCACTTTGTGCCTTTAGAGTGGAGGGCAGGGAATGAGAGAGGCCAGCAGGAGCCAGACGCATGTGCCCTCAGGCAATTCTCAGACTCTTAGCAAACCGCTAGGCTGCTCTGGGGACCTGGAAGCGTGTGGAGGCTGTTATTAACAGAGTGGTCACCGTGGGGAAGGCCTGGGCCTGGGTGTGAATGAGACTGGGAGACCTGTTCTGGGAAGAGTGTGGGAAGAACTAAGATGGTGGAGTCAGGGAATTAGATTTGTGAATTGAGGAGGGTTTGGTAAAAATTCCTACTCCATAAGCGATGATGCTATTATTTTCTTTTCTAGAGATGCTAAGAATATGGCCAAGGATGTAAATGATGCCCTTGTGGAAATAATAAGCAGAGAGGCTGGAGTTGAAAAACTAGAAGCAATGAAAACATTGGCTACTTTAAAAGAAGAAAAACGGTATCTTCAGGATATTTGGTCATAAAACCAGAAATTGAAGAGAATTAAGCTTTTGTGGCTGAAAATACTAAAAGACAATTTCACTGAAGCTGACACTTGACATTTTTAAAATAAATTTTAACATTTTTTGGAGGGGTGGGGAGTGGATTGCTTAACAATATAACAAAACTTATGATTAGATTCTGCATGTCAGCCCTCTGCTCTCTTCCTGTGCCCCTGACGCTCCCCAGACTGCCCTGTTGCTTGTGGGTTCCCCTGAAGCCTCCGTTGCTTCCCAGAGAACTTCAGAGACCCTAACCAGTTCACAGGGGCTCTCCCTATATGTGCAAAGGCTTCTCGATACAGGGCAATGGCACTAAAATTGACTGATTAACTCTTGAGAACTTACGTTGCCAATATTTTTTGAAATAATGTAAAAATTTATCATTTTATATGAATTATACCCATAAGGAATATTCATATTAATGTACTTAAATTACACATGTAGAGCATATATGTTACATGTTTATATAGTTATCAAATGTTTATTTATTACCAAAACTATATTTCTGATAAAAAGTATTTTAAAGTAATTCATACAAAGAGATTTCTTTTTATGATGCTGGAAATGTGAAATATATTTTTAAATTACACTCTGGCATTTGATTTATTTATCACAATGTTATTTTTAGATACTATGAACAGCATTTAGGTGGTTATTGATCAGCTAATTTCTACAACTTTACTAACAATAATTGATTAGTAATCAGGCTCAAAACAGTTCTGACGATCTATTTTGTAAGCTTAATGAAGTTCCAGCTCTGTCTCTAGGTGATCCAGTCACATTTTTCATGAAAAGTTTTTTATTCAAGATGGTTGTGACTGTTTCAAGGGCAAAATTTTGTTCCTGTTATCACCATGAGCCATCCTCTAACCCAGTGGCTAGACAGTGGTATTTTAGGATTAAGTCTCAGGCACCACCCCAGGGCCTTGCTAGATAGTCTTACCTTGTTTGTGTAGGGCTAGGGAGTGGTCTAAATGATCCCGTTTTCTTATCTTGAGTACCACTGATGTTAACAGTGAGGGACGTCTTCTAACCTGTTATTCTAACAAGCCCTGATTGCACTTATTATTCTGGGTAACCTTAATGATCAGTGGAAATTAATAGAAGGACTTACAGTGGTGAGCTCTGCAGTATGGTTTTCCTGATTAGAATGTTCACTACACCTAGAAGGTTTCTTTCTGTGACAGACTTAAAGTGTCTGCGAACTATTCTAAACTAAATTACACCATAATACTGGTACATTAATAAATCTGGTCATAAACTATCAGATAAAAAGTAAGAGGATTTGGATTTCACAAAATTAGCCAACTAGATGATGTGTATGCTGCAGCCAACAAACTGGGCACCCATGTTGATTTTAAATACAATTGAAACATTTAAAAAGATCCACCATGAACTAGACCATAAGAGAAAACTCAGTGCATTGCATAAAATAGGCATCGTTCATCGATTCTAATGCAATAGAAAATCTGCAAAAAACCCACAAAGCCACAATGAATAATTTTAAATGCATGCAGGTTATTCATGGCCTGGGCTCCAATGGGTGTGAATGGGGCTGGGCCACCTGTCCAGGAAGAGAGAGGGAATAATGTACACGCTGAATTCAGGCACGACAATACCCACGGGGAAATTCCATTCGTGTATTTCACAGTGCCTGTTTTGCTACGTGCTGCTCAAAGTGCTGCACCTAGGAAAATAGTTAAAATATCTCTGTTCTCAGGGAGCTTGCATTCTTATGTTGAGGAGAGATAATAAATAAACGTATAAATTATATGATGTCCGAGAAGGTGACAAAGGCTATGGAGAAGGATAAATCAGAGTAAAAGGGATGTGTGTGTGGTTTACAGTGCTGGAGGGTTTGGGCAACTTTACATAGTCAGGGAAAGTCAGAGAAGGTAAAGACTTGAAATTTCGAGAAGAGGCAGCCTCTGGGTGTCTTCAGGCAGAGGGGAGAGTCAGAGCAATGGTCCTGAGGAAGAACTGCCTGCAAGTTGCAGGGCCAGCAAGGAGGGCGGTGGGCATTGAGCAGAGTGACAGAGGGGGAGGCTCGTAAGAGACGTGTACAGTGAAGAAACCGGGAGGTCTGATCATGCAGGGCTTTGCGGCCATTGTAGGATTTGGGCTTTACTCTTAACAGAAAGCCATTTCATCAAAGCCATGACCTCGCTTGCATTCTAAAGGGCTTGTTGTCACTCTTGTGGGTGAGGCTGAAGGAACCAAGGATTAAAGCAGGGAAACCACTTAGAGAACCAAGATAATGCAAAAGATCAGATCATGAAATTAGACTCGCAGAGTTAGAAATCAACCATTATCATGCTTGACTGATATCAAGGGTGCAGGTAATTTCATAGTTCTGTCTGTTCCACTCCCCAAGTTCCTCCTTGCTGCATTAGGCCCTTCCTGACTGAGATTTAACATAGGATGCATACATTGTGTATGGGACATCACTTAAAAAAAGGGATATATTTAGGTCATAACATGTCTACATTTTATACCAAATATTGTCTGCACTACATGCCAAAAATTATGTAGCTAATATAACATTTTCTGGAGCCATGTGCCATAAATCATACATCTGAGGTTTATTTACAGTGAGCTCCCTAGACAAACCAAGTACATCTTGCCAAAAGTATTCAGTAATTATATTAAGTGCAACTGTACTAAACAGTTCAAATGAAAGATTATTAAGGAAACCCACGAATGTGCTGTTGAGAAGAAACGCATTTTAAGATACGGAAAGTTTGCAAGTTTGAAAAAGGGTATACATGCAAACAGGTGTAGTTAATACAAAAGAGATTTACAGTAAGAAATATTAATAGCACTAGAGATATTTTCATACTGATCGAAGAGTCAATTGAACAGAAAGACATGGAAATTTTAATATGAATGCACTTAATAATAAAACTTCAAAGCATAAAGCAAAAGTCAGTACTGAAAGGAGAAAAGGCCAAATCCAAAATCAGAATTGGGAAATATAACTTAAACCATTCTTAGTAGCAGAAAGAGCAAGCAGACAAAAAATACTCAGCATTTTAAAAAATTTTTAACAACATAATTAACCAACTGAATCTAATTGACATATAACACTAAAGCCAACAACTTGAGAACAGAAATTCTCTTCTAGTTTATATTGAATATTCACCAGCATAGACCAACTTTCAAACAGATTGGTTGCAACTATACAATGTATATTTTCTGAGAATTAAACAAGTAACTAAATGGAAATAGAATCATCCCAGATACTTGGAAAATAAGCAAAACACAAAATAACTCCCCAAGAGTCAAAAATCACAAAGGCAATTAGAAAATATTTTGATGAAGAAAAAAAGGACCCAGCAAAATTTGGAGTATGCAGCTACAGCAGTGCTTCAAAGGAAATTTATGGGTCTAAATTTATTTTATAAAATAAAAAAGCTTAAAAGTCAATGATATAAGATCCCATCTTGGGAAGTTAGAAAAGGACCAGCAAATTAAACACCAGAGATAGAGAAGGCTACAAAGATGAGAGAATTCAATGAAATAGAAAAAAAGTACAATAGAGAAAACTGGCAAAAGTTAGTTGCTTAAGATTAATACAATTGATACACTCCTAGCAAAAAAAGAATCAGGAAAAAGGCATATTTCCAATATTAAGAATGAAATAAGGAGCATTATTCTATATCCTGCAGATTATAAAATTCATGAGAGAATATAATGAGTATTCTTATGTCCATAATTTGAAAATTTAGATGAATTGGACAAATGCCCTGAAAACTTCAATTTATGAAAACTGACAAAATAGAAAAACAATACTAATAGTTTTTATACCTATTTAAAAATGTAATCTCTAATTTAAAACCTTCCTAACAAAACCCCAGGACAGACGTCTTCACTGGTGGTCTCCAGACAGGTAAGAAAAGAGGACCAGCCTTGATAAATTCTTCCATAAAATAGAAGAACATTTCCAAACTTATGTAATGAGGCCAACATAACCATAATATTCCAAACTTACAGATAAGGTAATGCATGTGATAAATAACTTGATTTAGCCATCCCACAGTGTATACACATAACAAAACATATTGTCCACCATAAATATACATAATTTTTACTTGTCATTAAAAAAAGGAAAGCTTTATACAAGAGAAGAAAAATATGGGTCATTTACTATTTCTCATGAATAGAGATGCAAAAATCCTAATCTACATATTAGCAAATTCAAGTAATATATTTAAAAAAAGATAATGCTCATGATTAAGTGAGGTTTTTTTTCCCTGAAATGCAAGGTTAATTTAACATTCAAAAATCAATCAATGTAGTACACATGTACAGAACGAAGAGGAAAAAGTATCCTTTAAGGGTCAACAAACTTTCTTTAAAGGACTGAAAGTAAATAAATGTAACAAATTTATTAAATAATTTTAGTAAATTAATTTAGTGTTATTTATACTGGCATTAAATAAATTCTAGGCTTTCATCTATGTTTTATTTAGTGATAACTTTTTTTTTAAATGTGGCTGGTTAACATTTCATGGAAATCCAAATACTACTTTGACATATGTTAAATTTTCATGACTAGAGGTTCTAATGTGTTTTTTGAGGTTAGGACAATTTTTACTTTTAAAAGTATTCTTTTAGTGTGACGCAGAATGTTAAACTAGAGTTGGCTGAAGTAGGTTGAATATATTTTATTGTGTCTGATCAATTTCTCTTCCAGCAATTATTTATTGTATCGAGCGCTCAAGTGTGCATAACTGACCATTACAAGGAGTGGTATGGTCAAAGAAAAAGCCCAGTTCAGAACCAAGGGCTTCATTGGGTTTGCCTACTTCTACCATGCTCCTTGCTTATCAAAGGTGTTAACAAAGTCAGTTAACTCCTATGTGTCAAGAACAATATCTAAAAACCTTAGCAGGTCCGATAGAATCATCACTGAAATTCTATGAGATATGCGTCACTATTCCTAGTTTGCAGATGCGGCATTTGGGGCTTAGAAGGTTTGCATGTGTTTTCCAAGATCATAGGTGGTAAATGGCATAGCCAGGCTTCACATCCAGGTCTGTTAGGCTCCCAAGTCCATGATCTTTAATTTAAAAAAAAAAAAAAAGTTATTTATGCTACAATATTTCATTCACAAAATACATTGTATGTAACATGTTATTTATGACTCAATAATAAAATGAACCCCATAAACTTACACAACCTCTTTTTTTCTTCTAAAGGAGTATCTTGGTTATTCTTGTAACCACCATTCTACTCTCTACCTCCTTAAGATGAACTTTTTTGGTTCCCACCTCTGAGAGGGTACATGCCATGTGATATTTGTCTTTCTGTGCCTGGCTTAGTTCACTTAACGTGATGTTCTTCAAGCTCATCCATGTTGTTGCAAATGACAAGATTGCATTCTATTTTATAGCTGAATAATAATCCATCACTATAATAAACATGGGATTGCAGATATCTCTTTGACATACTGATTTCCTTCCTTTTGGATATATACCCAGCAGTGGGATTGCTGGATCACATGATAGTTCTATTTTTAGTGTTTTGAAGAAATTCCATAGAGCTTCCTAGAATGGCTATACTAACTTATATTGCCACCAACAGCGTATGAGAGTTACCCTTTCTCAGTGGTCCCCAACCTTTTTGGCACCAGAGGCCAGTTTCATGGAAGACAATTTTTCCATGGACTGGGGTGAGGGGAGCTGGGGGGGGGGGATTGTTTCAGGATGATCAAGTGCATTACATTTATTATGCACTTTATTTCTACTATTATTACATTGTAATGTATAATGAAATAATTATACAACTCACCATAATGTAGACTCAGTTGGAGCCCTGAGCTTGTTTTCCTGTAACTAATGCCGCTGCTGATCTGACAGAAGGCAGGGCTCAGGCAGTGATGTGAGCGATGGGGAGTGGCTGTAAATAGAGATGAAGCTTTGCTCACTTGCTGGCCCCTCGCCTCTTGCTGTGGGGCCTAGTTCCTAACAGGCCACCGGCCGGTATAGGGGATGGGGATCACAGCTCTACATCCTCATCAGCATCCATTATTCTCTTTTTGATACAAGCCATTTTATCTGTGGTAAGATTATATCACATTGTGGTTTTGATTTGCATTTCTCTGATGATTAGTGATGTTGAGCATTTTTCCATATACCTGCTGACCATTTCTGTATTTTCTTTTCAGAACTGTCTAGTAAAATCATTTACCTATTTTTAATTTGATTTTTATTTTGTTCCTTTGGGTAGGTGCCCAGTAATGGGATTGCTGTATCAAATGGTAGTTCTAGTCTGAGCTCTTTGAGGTATCTCTATATTACTTTCCACAGAGGTTGTGCTAGTTTGCAGTCCCACCAACAGCATATGAGTGTTCCTATCTCTCCGCATCCACATCAACATTTATTGTTTTGGGACTTTTTGATAAAGGCCATTCTCACTGGAGATAAACGATATCTCATTATGGTTTTGATTTGCATTTCCCTGATCGGATAGTTTTATTTTGCTAGAATCTCTCTGGTGTTCTCTGACCTTCCTGTACTTGGGTGTTTATCTCTTTTTCAAGGTTTGGAAAGTTTTTGTTATTTTTTTAAATAGTATTCTACTGATTGTTCTTGTTCAGTTCCTCCTGAACACCAAAAATTCTTAGATTTGGTCTTTTAAGGTAACTTTCTGTGCTTGTAAGCAATCCTCATTCCTTTTCATTCTATTTTTCTCCTCAGAGTGTTTATTTTCAAACAGCTTGTCTTTGAGCTCATTGAATCATTTCTCTGCTTGATTCATTCTGCTATTGAGAACCTCTAATGAATTTTTTAGTTCAGAAAATTTATTTCTCAGTTCCAAGATTTCTGTTTGCTTGTTTGCTAATTATTTCAATCTCTTTGTTAAATTTCTCAGATAAATTTTTAAATTGCTTTTCTGCATTCTCTTGGAGATCATTGAATTTTCTTTAAACTGCCATTTTGTATTCTTGGTCAGAAAGTCACATATTGCCTTCTTATTAGGGTCAGTCACTCGTTCCTTGCTTTGTCCATTTGGGGAAGTCATGGTTCCATATTTGCTGTTGTTTCTTGTGGATGTACCTCTGTATTTTTGCACTGAAAGATTAGTTATTTATTATAGTCTTTTTGTCTGGCTTATTTTGGTTTTTATTGGATATGTTTGCTTAGAGATTCTCTGTATTGTAATTTACCTGTTGATTTTCTTTCTTTTTCCCTCCTCCTGCTGAGTTACTGCTTCCTTTAAAGAACTAGATGATGCCTTAAGACCAGGTTTGCCTTGGTTCTAGTAAACAATATGAATGTCACCCATCCCAAATAAGGGGGAGATTTCACAGGTGATAACCCAGGGTTGTGATAAGGCTGGGGGTTCATGCCGAGGGGACCTGTAGAATGAACCTCCTACAGCATCCATGCTGCTGAACAGCTACTCTGACTTGCTGTCTCCAGTTCCTCCTGAACACCAAAAATTCTTAGATTTGGTCTTTTAAGGTAACTTTCTGTGCTTGTAAGCAATTCTTATTCCTTTTCATTCTATTTTTCTCCTCAGAGTGTTTATTTTCCACATCTTTGCAATTGTGAATTGTGCTGCTATAAACATTCTAGTGCAAATGTGTTTTTTATAGAATGTCTTTTGTTCCTTTGGGTAGGTGAGTTACAGAGCTGAATTTTCAGGGCTGGATATGGTAGTCCTTCTTTCTCCCTTTCTCTCTGGCTGTTCTCAGTGATATTTCTACCTTCAGGTACTCTTGGTGCTTTCCATGGGTTGATGCTGTTCCATGGCAGGTACAGTCTTCTGCCAGGGAACTCAAGATCATGGGGAAGCTGGTTGTCCATCTTGATCTCACTTTTTCCAGTGTGGAAACTGTGAGTTGGGAGAAAGTTTTCTGCACGCTTGGCGCGCTTAGATTGAAGGGAGGCAATTGTGGATATGGAAGTCTGATTCTTTTATTGTCTGCTTGGAATTTTTTCACTCTCTGTGGCCCCAAGAACTGTCTCATCCTTAATAATTGAGTTCAGGAATATTGCTGGTGATAATCTCAGCACTGTATGTATATTCATCTGTTTTTTGAATTTGGTGGGGGGTGGGAGTGAAGCAAGCATGCTTCTACACTGCCATTTTGGAAGCAGAAGTCTTGTTTTTATTTTTTTTTAGTTGTAATACATATT